>CM076571.1:629997566-630197566 GCA_034641835.2 Pinus albicaulis
TGAGGCGGATCCTAACCTATACCAGATTGTGGTGGAGGGTAAGTTGTTTATCATTGTACTTTATGTAGATTATTTGATTTTGACAGGTGATGAGTTGTTGATACTCTCATGCAAGGATGATCTTGAAAAATATTTTGAGATGGACTTGGGCCTCCTTCATTATTTCCTGGGATTGGAAATTTGGCAGCGCAGTGGTGAACTGTTTGTTTCTCAGGGTAAGTATGCCCGGGAGATACTGGAGAAGTTCAACATGCATGGTTGCAAGCCTGTTGATACTCCTCTTCCTAGTGGATGGAGGAAGGAGGATGCTACTTCGGCGGAGGTAGTGGATGCCACTATTTATCGATAGTTAGTGGGGTTGCTTATGTATCTGGTCAATACACGACCCGACATATGCTATGTTGTTAACCAGCTTTCACAAGCTATGGTTAAGCCTACCAAGCTCTTCTCGGGAAGGCGGTGCAAGCATGGCCGAGATATCTCGCAGGGTGCACATCGTGATATGGATTATGGTATGTACGTCGGATGAGGTGAGGCTATGTGGCTTCATGGATGCGTACTGCGGTGGAGCCCTGGGCCGTACGTAAAGAGTACACATAGAGGGACGATATCGGGTCGAAGGCAGCTTGGCACAGCCAGTGCTGCAGGATCCGTGGCACCCGCCCGGTGCGAGAGGCCGAGTATATGGCAGCAAGTTTGGCTGCATGCGAGGCTATATGGATGAGGAAGATCCTGGTCGGGTTGTTCGGTTCACACATTGACATCCGGTATCATCATATCAGAGATTGTGTGCAGCGGAAGATCATGTTACTTTCATACATTCCCACGAAGGATCAGGATGATGATATCTTGAAGAAGGCGCTCACCAGGAGCAAATTCGAATACCACAGGGGTAGGATAGGGGTTGCAGATAATCCTTATCTTGTTGAGAGGGAGTGTTGAGATTGCAACAAGATGATGAGCTTAGTGCAAAGAAGTCGCCTTCACTAAGTGGGCCCACAGGCTATTTTTGGCGCAAAGTCTATTTTTAGACATATGGATCATGTTCTATGAGTTGCAGGATGTTGTTTTTGGATGGTTGGTCAAGTCGGGAAAAATAGATGGACTTCTATTTTTAGACATACTAGGCAGAATCTATTTTTAGATTTCCAGTCTAAAAATAGATATGTCGAATATTATTAGCTCTTAATAATATTTGGACTATAAACATTATCTTATTCTCTTGGAGCACTTTAGTTAAGTGAACAGATGTGGCACGGGAGCTGAAAGAAGGAATTACGCTATTCCTGAGGGTTATGTGGAGCTATTGCATGGATACTTCAGTTAGAACTCATGTGACAGATTTTGGTGAAGTTGATTGAGGAAGTTAGTGGAGTTGTATTCAGTTTAACTAATCTAAACATAGTTGAGCTATTTGTATTCAGTTTAACTAATTGATACAATTAGTGAGAGTGGTGTGAATTAATTATTAATTAATTCACTAATTATAAACTCATTAATCAACTAAAGAATGCATCACATAACTTCAGTGCATGGACAGTTTCAGTGGAGACCAGTGCAGAGATAGGTGAAAGAGCAAGTTAACTATCAGTTGTTACTATACAGTTGCTATTTGCAACACAAAAATAGGTGGAGAAGCCCATGAAGATTTCGCAGTACAATCCAGGTATTTTATCTATTTAATGAAGCCATCCCATAGCATTGAAAACGCAATAGAGGCTGGCTATCAAGTGGCAAAAGATTGGAGCATGTGTTTTGCTAGATCTAGCTTGATAGTGTGTAGCAATTGAGGGTGTGCATGAGAGATTGTGAGGAGCTTTGTACTATGATTGTTACATGATCTCCATGACATATAATATACAGATAGTTGGGGTTTTCAGCTTTAAGCTTTCCCATTAAATATTGTGTTCATATGTGTGATTGTTTGTGGTTTTAATGTGTGCATGCAATTGATTTTATTTCCGTAATTAATGATCAATGGTAGAAGAGATTTTGTATTGTGCATGAAGTCAAATAGTGTGTGATCAGGAGAATCTCGGTGAATAATATATCAGCTATTCAAATTTCTACAATAAGTTGGAACCCTAAGAAGAAACCCTAGGTGTTTAAACTTGGAATCACTGTTTACCATTACTTAATCTGCTTGTAAATAAAATCAATGATAGACAGAGGGATTACACTTTTTGGAGGTTGTTCATTCACCTAAGTTGTCCCTACACCCATCCCATTCATAACACTCAATCCCTTCACTTGCAAAAATATTGACTTTCCATTGCCTTCCTTCATCTCAATTTGACATCAACCCAAGAGTGTTTCAAAACAGAGTTTTAAACATGTCAGCAGAGGGAGAAGATAGTGGCAGTGGTGGCGAGGCTCAAATGCCAAGAATGCATGAGCAAAAATTTGGAAATATCAACAGATTTGAACCCCTCAACACAAGGGAGCTAATGGCATATCCCCTTACTGTTTCATGTTTCAAACATGTAGGTTTCTTTGATTTTTGTGAGAAGGTGCAGCAGGTGCAAAACCACCCTGAGCTAACTAGACTCTTTATCATTAACTTGCATGACAAACAATTTAACCTTGCAGGGGTCACCTTTGATTTATCTACAGATGCTATTGCGAATGCCACAGGCATACCTAGTGTAGGGGAGAAATGGTTCAAGCAAGATAATCTTGACATGAGTTACTTTGACCCATACCTTAAGCCCACGTATAAATACCACAGAAAATCCATCTTTCCTTTCTCTCACCTTCTTGAAAGATATGCTCCTATGATGAAGATTACAATGAAGTATTTTACATGTGAGGGAAGGTTCTCCCATCTTTACTCATACCACATTAGGCTTCTTATGCACTTTACTAGAGTAAGGATTTTGCACATACCCTATTACCTCTACATAAGCATTGATAAAATTTCCTATATTGTACAAAAGAGAGACTATCCTCAGCAGATGCAAAGTCTCTTCCATCACTCACTTATCAAAATGGTTTTTGTGCACCAACTACAGCAGAAAGGCATTCCATGGGAGACCTTCATTTCCCATGAGGTGTTCACTACTCCACAAGGCCATCATCAAAAAAATATCCCTTCATCATCCCATCCTCGCACATCCATTCCTCCATCACCTCCTATTGTTCACACATCTCCACTCACTCACATTCCTTCACCCTCATACCATGGTGACACGGCATCAAATAGTGATGAAAACATTGAGACAGGTGCCACCAAGATGAGTAACATTGAGCCACTTCCTTTGACCTACTAGAGGGGAAATAGGCATGTGTTTGATGCCCTTAAGAGGCAAGGGACCATGCCTTCATCATCAACAAAAAAACTTGACAAAGATAAGGGGAAAGTTACAGAGGATGTCATTGTTGAAGAGGATGATAAGCATGAAACTGAGCAAGAGTTTTAGCTAATTCACCTTGACAGTGAGAATGAGGATGAAGAGAGGATCACTAACATGTTGCTCAAAAGCAAGGATGCCCAGATTAGGGATCTACAAACCAATCTTGGCAGAGCAAAAATGTGATTAAATATTATGAGATTGAAAACCAACAGTTGGAGACAATGAAGACTATCAGTGAGGTTAGAGCTATCAGAGCTTGGAAGGATGCCAGAAAGGCCAAGGCTATGCTAGATGAGGCCTTGGACAGGTATGAGGACAGTGATAAAGAGGAAGAACAACTTCCTAGGAAGAGGCCAAGGACAAATGGGTTGAAAAAGGCCTTAGCCCAGGAAAGAGAGCAAGAGACAGCATTGGCAGAGCAGCTCACTCCAAGTGAGATGCTTGCCATGGAGATAGAAAATTATAGGGGGTCTTAGCTAGAGAGGTAAAATGTGCACTTAGAGGATCAGCTGGATAAGACCAAGAGAGAACTTGACATGCAAAAGAAGATGGCAAGGCATTATGCCTTAAGAAACAAGATTGCAAGGGCCAAGCTCAAAAGAGCCCTTGCAAATATTCAAGCCCTAAAAGAGGCAAAGGAAAAATAAAATCTTTAAATTCATGCTGATGCATCCCTTCAAGCATCCCAAACATGATCAGCAATACAAATCCCAATTTTGGCATCTTTTTGAGTTTTTGAAATTTTGATTGTTTTGTTTGTAGAAAGAAGGGCCAAGCGCGCTGCGCTCTTTTTTGGGGAACCCAATGGAGGAAAACTTTACATTTTCATGATTCTTAGGCTAAGGAAATCACCCTCAAAACAATTTAGCTCATTTGAAGCAAAACTGGTCCTACAAAAGTGCCAAAAAAAGCAAAAAATCACCTTTTTGCCCTCTTTTCAGCACTGGCGCTGTGCCCTGAGCAGTCTTGTGAGAATGGATTTTTGAGAATAAAAATGGGCACAAAATTTGAAACTAAAGGCATATTTGGAAACTAGACAGGACAGGCTTTCTAATGAGCTATCATGGAGCTCATTTGGACACTGGGAAGGCCTCCAAATCTCAACTGCAAAAGAGGCAATTTTCCAGATTTGGCGCTTCGCCCTTGGCCTGGTGCTGCGCCCTTGCCTGAAAGTCAACAAAAGACACAAGTTATTAAAAATATATTTTTGAAGGCTTGAAGGACAAATATCTACAAAGTTAGATTATAATTTATGTTTTATCTACAAAGTTAGATTATAATTTATGTTTTAATGACAAATATCTACAAAGTTAGATTATAATTTATGTTTTATGTTTTATGTCTCAAAGGTCAAAATGCCTTAAATATATAATAAATGACTTCTACAAACCTTATCTAGGGTTTCCACCTCCTCATTTTCAAGTTAAATACTGCATGGAGGCTTCATGTTTATTGTTGGTGTGGGTTGATTTTTGAGCTTAATATGATATAGAATTTGAGTTTATTGAAGAAATTGGCTTTGGAGTGTTGTGATTGCTTTGGATTGAGCATCAATGGAGAAAGCATATTCATGGGATTCATGAACCTGGTTAATGGTGATGTTGTTCTAATATAGTTTTTGTTTCCTTCAGTTTCCATATTGTTTCATCATTTCTCTGATAGAAGAACAGAAATTTTAGAGTAGGATATTATATCTTGGCACCCTATTTATGTCTGCATCCTTTATCTTTATGTTTTCCTCTACTAGGTTTGATTAAAGAATTCTTAAATGCTCTTTAGTTTCATTGAATTTTTATCTCAAATGTTCTCTTTGTATGAAAGTAATTATTATAGAATTCTTAACTGCTCTCTATGATTACTAGATTGTTGTCTTGAAGTTTATTTACTAGGGTTTGGTCAAAGAGGTCTATGGTGTGCCTTGCACTTTGGTTCTTTTTCAAACATAGTAAACTTAAAGGCTTTTCTTGTTCTAGTATGTTAAAGGATTCTTAATTTCCCTTTAAACCTACTAAATTCACAATTTAATGTTCATTTCACAGTCACTAAACCTATTTAGATCCATTTGGCTTTGTTAACTTTCCCTATGAAACACCCTTGACCTATTGTTATATTCTTCAAGACCTTTTTCAAACTCCATAGCCCAATGGTTTAAGTTTCACTTACTCTATCTGTTCTCCTTGACAACCTACCCAACCAAAGAAAACAAAATAAACAAACCCTGTCATTTTAACTAGCCTAAAATCACCATCCTAAAACAAACAAGTTACTTATTTTATCAAATATAGAGAGAGCACTCTCTTAGTCCAAGAAGCTAGGTCCTAGGACTCCAAAGATTGGTTTGATGTTACCCTTGTCTATTTTGTCATTTCCAATCTACCAAATTACAGGGACCTAATAGAGAGGATGAATGTGAATGAGAGAGCTTACCCCAGAGAAAACCAAACAGCTCCTCAAAACAGAAATCAAAATCAGAACCAAAACCAAAACTTTAGGAGAAACCCCCCCAAATAAGACAAAGAGGCCCTGATCAGCAAATCAGACCACCTTTCCAAGAAAACTATGTTGATTAGGATGAGAGGCTAATTGAAGAAAGAGAGGAAATTCATATAAATCTAATGAGGATATTTTTTTCCTCACAGAGGAAGAACAAGGCATATTTGCACCAAATGAGGAAGAAAGCCTAGAATCTAATGACTACAAACAAGGTTTTGAAAATGCCATCATGTGTAATATTCCAAATTGGGAAATGCAGCAATACAAATCATAATAATTTAAAACACAAAAAAATATGAATATGACATAAGAAAATTCAATATGCAGCCATCATTTTATTAAGATATCAGCAGAAATATACAAAAAGATCATGAGGTACAAGCCACTCAAGCAATAGGAACAAGCCTCCAATGATCAAAACAATCAGCACATGAGTTGCAGCAACTGTATAGAATGTTGGAGAGCAGTGACAGCACTGTCTATATCATTGTAGCTACTTTTTAATACATATATAAATGAAATGTGGCTGATAGAAACAAAATAAATGCCCATAAAATAAGCTATGGGCTCTAATACAAGATTTCTAGCCAACCCGGAAAAGGTTGCTAGAAATACCAAGAAATGTACAATGTGACAAATACCATGGGGTTGAGATGTCACTGCAAAATGGATCTGAATAAAATGAGGCTATAACAGATCTGAAATTATGATTTCCTCCTCCAATAGTATTTCTAAATAGAAGGTTGATCCCTCTACTCAGAAATAGACCCTCTTGATGAGCTCAATGAACCCTCCTAGCAATTGCCTCCAAAAATAACGCAGTTCAGAATTGTGACTGCACTGTGAGGGATGGTAGATGGTTTTCCTGATGCCAAAGATGTGAAAATATTCCTAGGAGCCCTCCTTGTTGATCCTCCAATGGATAGGTTACCTCTCCACTGAAAAACAAGCACAAAAACAGCTCTATGTGATCCTCCTTTGCTGCACCCTGCAACACAACCCAACTCTAAACAGAAACTGTGATGTAGCTGAAGGAGGTAGCTTGGCCAGAATGCCAGAATGATGAAATGCAGCTCAAAGAACCTCTCCTTCCCTGAGGATGAGGTATGGATTCCCAACCAGTAACACCCTTGTGCTAAACAGCACAGCAACCCTGCTAAACAGCAAGAGGAAGAAAAAGTCTAAACAGACCAATATCAAATGATAATCTAAAACATGAATAAAAAAGGCTGCCATCCTCTCCATATATAGCAAGTTAACCTCCTCACATTGGGTCCCATCCACACTTGCCACCAAGCTCATGCAAGTTGTCCTCCACCAAAACTGTGTTGTCTTATCATAAAGGCCACTTCTCCATGACAGCGATGTTGATTTGGTCAAAGTTGACTGAATCAACATGATCCAATCCCTGTTCACACCCAAAGGTGCTTAATCCAGCTGCTTATTATTCCTCCTTTCACATTAGGAGTGTTATTATTTCTTCAAAAGGGGTTTTATGGGCCTCCCTACCCACTTATTCATCTACCTAGTGATAAAACAAACTATAATATTCCATTTAGGTGAAGGCTAAATTTTTGGAATATTACAGTCCTCCCCTCCAAAATTTTTCTTTTCCTCAAGAAACTATAAAGGTGAAGAAAAATTCCTCCCTTCCTCTTCTTTTGGTGTCCTCATCAATAGTTCCCACCACAACTCAACATAATCTGCAATAAATCTGCCCTCCAATGGTTCCTCCCAAGTATGCAAAACCAAATGGTGTACATCATGAGAAAGTGGAAGATGTAAGTGGAAACCTTCTTGTTGTCCAATGGCCTCCTCAAGGTAGGAGTGATGAAAAACATAGGGAATCACATTCGCAATTAGTGACTCCCACAACCATGCTATCATCCAAATAAAATGATCCATTCTAGGTAGCTCATCAAAGAAATCTTCAACCCCAGTTTATGCAATGTAATGGGGCTACATGGAGAGATTGGATTCTTCCACCCAAGTTGTTTCTCTCTCTATTTATGGTAAATATGGGGCTGCTACTGATATTGGGCTAAAATTTCATGGCCTCCAAGAATGGCCCAAGTTACCCAACCAAACCAATCAGCCATGAAGTGCCTCCTCCAAGAACTCAAGTTCTCCAAATGGCTCCTCCCACATGAAGAAAAGAGATGTAGTATGGAAATCATGGTTTGCCCATTGTTTCTCCTGAAACATACAACATGTAAATTATGGAGAATCATACTCCCAATGGGCACCTCCAACCCTTGTGCCATCCTCCCAACAAAGCTCCTCATAAAAATAAAATCATCATCAATATGTGGAAGCAAAATCAAATAGAAACAGTTTGGCATAAGACAACCGGGAGGTGGATCATAGTTCCACATATGGAACCAACGTAGTGCATCCCCTACCTACCTCAAATAAAATAATAACAAGTGCACTCCCAGCCACTTGTTTGCTGCCACAATCATCCTACAAGATAGGATCGTGAAGGTAAAATGTGGTGTCAATGGTGCACACCAAGAATCATGTGGCTTCCCCCACAAACCACCAATAGCATGGCCAACATCAATACTAAAAATGGCCTCAAGTACATCAAAATATAATATACAAGAAGGAATAATCCTCCTTGGTACAACATGTTGCTCACATAAAGTAAAGGAGTACAAGTCATAATGCAAAAGTGTACCTTCTCTACTATGTACTTTGGTCATTGAGCTGAAATGGCTCAACTGAAAGCTCTCCCTCACTCTCAATGAGTAGGGAAGTGGTTGTGACACCCTCTCCATCACCATCTGGGCTATGCATCTCTCCATATGCTGATATATATCATGTTGGATACCCTCCCAAGTGAACTCCTCCATCTAATAATGAAATGCATTAAAGTGTATGGAAAGAAAGTTCACATGTGTTGCATGTAGTAGCTTCCTCTTGAGCTCATAAAATCTAGTCAAGAAGACTCTGCCATAAGAATAGATGACCTCATCATCCACCATCTATCTATCATCTCCCTTCAGATCATCAAGAATCATGCAAGCACCAAGATCCTTGGAGTACTCTATTAAGAGTTGAGACCTCCAATATGGATCAATCCTCATAAGAGAGAGAGCTAAAGATCTGAAATGTGAAGCTCCCCACATGCTTCTGTCTTCTCCTTTGACATCCCTCATGCCAAATTCATCCTCCAAAATGTTTCCATGCCCATCATGCAACTGCTTATGCTCAAATAGAAGTGGTGACTTTTGGAAGTTGGTCTCCCATGAGAAGCTACCATCCAAAAAGAACCTCCTGATCTTGGCCAATGTAAGCATGAGTGGCCTCCATATAATCCAATGTATGGATGATTCCTTCCTCAAAGGAAGTACCCTCTGTTTCTCCAAATCCATGGATTAGCTCTCTTGCACCATGAAGGTTCCATCCTCCATCACTACAGCAACTTATGTCAGTACAGTATATGTAGTGAGAGTGGGTAATGCTGAAAATGGAAGAATGTCTCCCTCCTCCTTGAGTCTATCCCAAACACTCTGCGTTGTACTAGACTCCTCAAAGGTCCTCACCCCTCTGGAATATAAGAGTGGTGAACCAAATGGCAAGATTTCTCTCACCAACTCTAGATCTGGTGGCCTCCCAGGTGGAATGCCCCCATGTAGTGAGACATCAAGATCTAAAGCAGACTGTATATATGAGTGGACTGATTTGTCCCTCTCTTCACTGCACAATACAGTCTCCTTATTCTGTGCAGAAACCTCCTGAAATAGATAAGGGTGAATACTCATCATCCCTTGATGTTGATCCTTCTTTTCTTCCATCTCACAATCCACAAAAACTGATACATGCTGCTCCGGAATTGTGCTTTGGTTCCCACATGTTAAATCATTTGGAACTCCTTGCAAAGACACAAGGGCTCCTCTAATGGAAGTAATGGCTCCCTTCCCATCTCCATGTAGTGATGGATCTCCTCCTGATGGTACAACACTGTTAGCTCTTCTTTTCTCATCCTCTTCATCAATATTTGAGAATTCCTCATCATCGATGAGAGACCCTTGATCTTGGTCTTCTCTTGAAGGAGGAACATCCATGTCTTCATCTGTAGAAGAAGGCTCTTCAAGAAGTGGGGATCTTTCCCTTGGCAAGGTATCATGCATGTTTTTATCCCCTTCAATAGAAATATGGAGTGGAGTTGGAAAAATAGATCTCTCCAACTCATGCAAAGGTTCTAAGTTTTTGGGTTCAACAAGATATGTTTCACAATGTTTAAGATCAAATATTTTCACTAATTTCTTAGTGAACCCTGCATAAGTGTTTACATTTGCATGAAAAAATGAAGCAGAACTATTAAACCACCAATCATGGGCCATACCTTTGAGTTCAACGCTTCTACTCTAATGGCCTCCTTTTCTGAAACTTGGTGTAGCTGAAAATAGGAATCTAGCTCCTCCACCCAATATTTGGTTGTGCACTTTACTGATCCATCAAATTTATATAGAAATATTCTACCTATCTTGATTATATTATGGTGGTTGGATCTTCTGTCTTCCTTGAGTTGGCAAAACCCTTGGAAGTCCAAGTGTTTTTTGAATCTCCATGATTAAGACTCGTACTCCTGAAGATAGTCACTCAAGGTCTCCTCCCTTGGTGCATATTCCTCCTTCATCCTTCTTGCAGTGAATGTGGACAATAAACTATGTTGTGGATCTGCATGTGTGGCTAAATTCTCACACCCATCATGTGAATATCTAGGGCTTGCTCCACTTTCAAACCCTCTTGGAAATTTTCTACACTTTTCCCCTTTCATCTCCTTGAGATCTTCCTTGATATTTTTCATAGTTTGGAAAAGAAGCTGGGAGATCCTCTCTTCCTTCATTTCTCCAAATAATGGATTCATGCCTTTTTTTCTTCTGTACAACTTCTCTTTTCTTTGAGAATAAGCTTCTCCTTCAAATGGAATAATGTCTTGAATGAACAGGCTGAGTCAAGATTATGCTTTAATACCACTGTAATATTCCCAATTGGAAAATGCAGCAATACAAATCATAATAATGTAAAACACGAAAAATATGAATATGACATAAGAGAATTCAATATGAAGCCATAATTTTATTAAGATATCAGCAGAAATATACAAAAATATCATGAGGGACAAGCCACTCAAGCAATAGGAACAAGCCTCCAATGATCAAAATAATCAGCACATGAGTTGTTGCAACTGTATAGAATGCCGAAGAGCAGTGACAGTGTTGTCTATATCAGTTTATTTGTTGCTGAATACATATATAAATTAAATGTGGCTGATAGAAACAAAATAAATTCCTAGCAAAGAATATGTGGGCTCTAATACAAGATTTCTAGCCAACCCGGAAAAGATTGCTAGAAATACCAAGAAATATACAATGTGACAAATAACCCTAGGGTTGAGATGTCACTGCAAACTGGATCTAAAAAAAAATGAGGCTATAACAGATCAAAAATGATGATGTCCTCCTCCAATAGTATTTCTAAATAGAAGGTTGATCCCTCTACTCAGAAATAGACCCTCCCGATGAGCTCAATGAACCCTCCCAACAATTGCCTCCAAAAATAGCGTAGTTCAGAATTCTGACTGTGCTGTGAGGGATGGTAGATGGTTGGCCTGATGCCAAAGATGTGAAAATATGCCCAGGAGCCCTCCTTTCTGATCCTCTAATGGATAGGCTACCTCTCCATTGAAAAACAAGCCCAGAAACGGCTCTATGTGATCCTCCTTTGCTGCACCCTACAACACAATCCAGCTCTAAAAATAAACTGCGTTGTAGATGAAGGAGGTAGCTTGGCTAGAATGCTATAATGAGGAAATTCAGCTCAAAGAACCTCTCCTTCCCTGATGACGAGGTAGGGATTCCCGACCAGGAACACCCTTGTGCTAAACAGCACAGCAACCCTTCTAAAAATCAAGAGGAAGCAAAAGTATAAACAGACCAATATCAAATGATAATATAAAACATGAATAACAAAGGTTGTCATCCTCTCCATATATAGCAAGTGAACCTCCTCACATTGGGTCCCATCCATACTTGCCACCAGGCTCATGCAATTTGTCCTCCACCAAAAATATGTTGTCTTATCATAAAGGCCACTCCTCCATGACAACGTTGTTGATTTGGTCAAAGTTGATTGAATCAACATGATCCAATCCCTGTTCACACCCAAAGGTGCTTAATTCAGCTTCTTATTCTTCCTCCTTCCACATTAGGAGTGTTATTATTCCTTCAAAAGGGGTTTTATGGGCCTCCCTACCCACTTATTCATCTACCTAATGATAAAACAAACTATAATATTCCATTTAGATGAAGGCTAAATTTTTGGAATATTACATCATGGAAGTACATAGACAGTATGACCTCAGAAGCAAGAAAAACCAAGATACTCCCAAGAGAAAGAACTCTGAAATTTCTGCTAGGAAGATCCCTGAAAACATTTCTAAAAAGACAGCAGAAAATTCAAACATAGTGGCTGAAAGTTCTGATATAAATAAAAACAAAAACAACCAACCTAGTGGAAAATAAAGTAGTGACCAAAGCAGCACTAGCAATACTGCTAGTGCTCCTAACAAAATTGTTTTAACTGAGTTCCCTAATAAAAACCAACAAGTTGAAGTTGTTGCGAAAACAATGTCTGATAAGACTGATTTGAACCTTACAAAAACACAAACACCTTTCAGTATAGAGAATGAAATTTCTAAGATTAAAATATATATTCCTCTTATTGAATTAGTCACTCAAGATGTATATAGATCCCAGCTTTTGAAAGCTTTAAACATAGGAGAAAATGTTGATTCTGTAAATTTAAATGATGATCGACCTGAACTTCTGTTTGGACCAGAAGTAGAAGGTGAATTTCAAGAGGGAGGTGTTCCTCCATTTTATGTCAGTCCAAACATCCATGATAAAATTCTCCACAATGCCATGTTAGACTCAGGAGCTTTACACAACCTCATGCCAAAAGTATTAATGGAAAGACTAGGCCTTGAAATAACTAGACCATACAAATATTTATACTCTTTTGACTCCAGTAGAGTTAAATGTCTAGGCCTAATCAAAGATCTATGTGTCAATCTAGCACAAATACCAGCCAAAAGCCTAGTAATGGATATTGTAGTGGTT
This sequence comes from Pinus albicaulis, assembly GCA_034641835.2. Lineage (NCBI taxonomy): Eukaryota > Viridiplantae > Streptophyta > Pinopsida > Pinales > Pinaceae > Pinus > Pinus albicaulis. Next base: position 630,010,543 of record CM076571.1, read on the forward strand.
GACATTCCTCGTAAGTATGGCATGCTCCTTTCAAGATAATGGGGAGCTAAACTCCAAGGCACCGTCCAAATGGACATGACCTCCTATCTTCAGTCAACCAAGAAGATTATAGAGGGAGACTCACATGAAATACATGGTCAGCAGTCAGGAAAAGCTAGACAAATCCCCTCTGTATTCTATTCACACAGATATTGATTCATGTATCCTTTATAATGATGAAAACGTTAATGAACAAGTGACAGAAAATGAGCAACCAGCTAAACAAGGAGAGGGAAAAGAAGAACAACAATCAAAATAGTCATCCCAAACAGAACATAACATCAAACATAATGAATACCATGAAGAACAAGACAATGACAAGCATAGTGGTAGCCCCAAGGACCAACATAATGATAAATCTGAAATTGAACCTCTTTGGAGTATGAGATTTGATGGTTCTTGTGGAAAAATTAGTTCAGGAGCAAGTATTTGGGTGCACAACACAGAGAACAATCATGCAGAAGGTCACTCATACAATCTAAACTTTCAATGCACAAATAAAATAGCTGAATATGAGGCACCCCTCCTAGGGCTACAATTACTCAAGAAACTAGGAGCCAAGAGGATAACTGTCCATGGAGATTCTGAGCTAGTCATTTGACATATTTAGGGAGAATACACAACTAAGCATCCTAGATTAAAATCATATACGAATGATGCCCTTGACCTCTTAAAAACTTTCAAAGAGTATGATCTTTCCTTTGTCCCTAGAAACCAAAACATCCTTGCCAATAGTCTAGCATTTGCAGCCAGTACTTGTCAAAAACCTTATCATAACAAGCAGTACATAGTACAAGTCAAATATAGACCAGCAGTCCCTGATAATATAAAATATTGGAAAGTTTTTAAAGGAGATAAACAGATAGAAGATTTCCTACAGTCTAGAAATGAGTTTGAAATGCCAAATTCAGACTCAGATCATGAAGAAGACTTCTCTATTGAGGAACAAAAATACAAAGAAGAACCTCCTGATAATGTTGATATAAATCTGTTAACAAAAGATAACTCACACAGAACATAACTATGCACAAGTTCAGAAAAAGAAGATTTTGAAGTACTGCAGTCTAAAGGTAATAATTTTCCAAAGGGACTGGTTCCTCTAGAAGAACTATTTGACTTTAATGATGTTTCTAGGAAGCCAAAAATGGAACCCACTGAAGTTGAAATAGAAGAATGAAATATAAGAAAGAACCCAAAATGATAAAACTGTCCAAAACACTGCTAGCTCATATAAAACACAAATATCTTGAGTTGTTAAAAGAATTTACTGATGTGTTTGCTTAGAGCTATGATGATTTAAAATCATATGATACTGAGATAATCTAGCATAAAATCCCTCTCAAAGAAAACCAGAAGCCCTTTAAACAGAAATTGCGTAGAATAAACCCTGTGCAACTACCTCTGGTTGAGAAAGAAATTAAGAAAATGTATGATGTTGGAATAATAGTCCCTCTAAGATACTCAGAATGGGTTTCAAATCTTGTATCAATGAGGAAGAAAATAGGAGAAATTAGGCTATACATAGACTTCATAAACTTAAATAAAGCCTCCTTAAAAGACAACTACCCTTTACCAAAAATGGATCACATTTTACAAAGGGTAGTAGGTTCTAAAAGAATATCTTTGCTAGATGGCTTTTGAGGATACAATCAAGTGTTGGTACACCCAGATGATCAACACAAGACAGCTTTCACTACACCCTAAGGCACCTTCATGTATGTTAAAATTCCTTTTGGTTTAATGAATTTTGGAGCTACCTTTCAAAGAGAAATGGACATTTTTTCCTCAAAAGAAATAGGTTACTTCATTGATATACCTCGATGACATCATTTTCTACTCAAAAACTGATGAAGAACACCTAGCTCACTTAAGAAAAGTCTTTGAAAAGTGCAGAAAATATGGTTTGTCTTTGAATCCCAAGAAAACTCTGTTTGGCCTTCAAGAAGGAAAAATTTTAGGCCATATCATATCTGAAGAAGGGATCAAGATTTACCCAAAAAGGATTGAAGGAATATTGCAAATCAGCCACCCAAGAAACATCAAAGAGCTGCAATCATTCATTGGAAATATAAATTTCTTAAGAAGGTTCATACCAAACCTTGCAGAACTCCTAAGAAACATCACAAACATGTTGAATAGAGAAATAGGAGTTAAATGGACCATAGAAGAAAAGCAAACCTTTGAACTAGTAAAACAAGCACTTACACAAACACTGGTTCTGATCATCCCTTATTTTACCAAATATTTCTTCATGTTTTCTTTTGCATCAAAACATACAGTTGTTGCTATCCTACTGCAGAAAAAATATAAAAGGACAAGAGCAGCCCATAGCATTTTTCAGCAAGGCATTAAGAGATGCACCTCTGAAATATAACATAATGGAAAAACAGGATTTTTCCTTAATCAAGGCATTGAAAGATTCAGAGTATATATCATGCACTCACACATCATTGCATTTGTGCCTCACACAGTGGTAAAAGACATACATACACAAGATCCTAATGGAAAAATAGGTAAGTGGATTGCTTTTATATTAGAATATGATCTGGAAATTAGGCCCACTAAGCTAATCAAAGGGCAAGGACTGGCTAAACTCATGGCTGAAAAAAACTTTCAAGCACTGGACATGAATATGATTAATGCATTAGATGAACAAGAGGAGATGGAAACTCCACTTACTGAAGAAACATTTCTGAATTCATCTTGGTATGTTGATATATTGTATGTGCTTTTGAATCTTAATGTTCCTCCTGGTTTGTCTAAAATGAAGGCCATATTTTTAAAGTTAAAGGTTGTAACTTCTGCATTTTAGATAAAGTGTTATATTGGAAACATTCTAGTGGTTTATTTCTTAAATTTTTGCCTGAGAATGATGCAGATAAGATCAAATATGAGTTTCATGAAGGATAATGTGGAGGCCACCTCTATTGGAAAACCACTGTCAATAAAATCCTTAGAGCTGGTTACTATTGGCCCGCCCTCTTCCAAGACATCCATAAAATGGTAATTTCCTACCATAAATGCCAAATATTTGAGGGAAAGAAAAAACTGCTACCATTGCCTTTGCTTCCTATTTCTGTTGAATCTCCTTTTCAACAATGGGGCCTAGATTTTATTGGAGAAATCCATCATGCCTCATCTTCCCAGAACAAATGGATCGTTACTGCCACTGTCTATTTTGCAAAATGGATAAAGGCCATCCCTTCTAGAAATGCCACAGACTCATTAATCATCAAATTCCTTGAAAACCATATTCTGTCTAGATTTGGTTGTCCTAGAAAAATCATCACTGACAATGTTGTTGCTTTTAGATCCAATAAAATGGTGGACTTTTGCCACAAATATCAGATTACATTGGGGCATTCAACATCTTATTACCCTCAAGGTAATCGGTTGGTTGAATCCTCAAACAAAAGTTTGGTAAACATCATTAAAAATTTGTTGGAAGAAAAGAAAAAATCATGGCATAGAAAACTAGTACATGCACTATGGGCAGACAGATTAACAAATAAAAAATCAATTTGAATGTCTCCCTATCAGCTAGTATATGGAGCAAATGCAGTTTTCCCAACAATTCTGGAAGTGTCAGTGATGAAGCTCATCCAGGAAGTACAGTTTGAAGAAAATGATATGCAAAGAAGAATAAACCAGACTGTCCAACTGCAGCAAACCAGAGAAGAAGTGTACAACAGAACACAGCAAGTGCAGGAAAACATCAAGAAGCTTTTTGACAAAAGGACCAAGGCAAATGATTTCAGCATTGGAGAAAAAGTGCTGAAGTGGGATTCAAGAAGAGAGGACAAAGGCAAGCATGGAAAATTTGACAATCTATGGAAAGGTCCATACATCATCCATTCTACAAGAGGTAATAATGCATTTTTCCTACAAGAAATGGATGGAACAGAATTATTTGGAGGTCCTGTCAATGGTAGGATGCTCAAGAATTATTTTAGTTGAAAATATCAGTTTAAAGCTTTATTCATTGTATATAACACTGCTTGAATAGAAAGATCAGAAAAAACAAACAAAAAAAGAAAGAAAAGAAGAAAAGAGGGCAGATAAAAGAAAAGGTAAAGCCCCATACCAACAAAGAATGTTTCTGAAAGTGTGCAAGTCCAAATGCCACTTCTTTTAAAAAAATAAGTCTTGTTCAGTCATACAGCCTAATCATGATTGAGAAAATTTTGAATTTTTTCTGATAAGTTAGAAAATGAATATTTTCCAAATTGTTTAAACTCGACTTATCGGTAGACTAGATAGGTAAATATATTGGTTCTCAAGTTCAAACCTTAGCCAAAGAGAAAAAAAAAAGGGATGAATGAAAAATTCCAGATTATAGCCCTCAGTTTTTTAGTTTTACTTTTTATAAAAAATAAAATATGTGTGTAGCTTTTCCAAAATACCACAGCTCATGACAAATCAAACTGCTTATTCTTGATTTGGTCATGTTTTCAATTTCTTGTTAATAGATTAGAGAATGCAAATCTAGGAAATTGTTTAATCTTGACAGATAAGTAGACTAGGTAGAGAATAAAAGAGATCATCAGTTTAATCTGAGCCTTTGGATGATATAAGGGTAGAAGTATATACTTTCTGCTTTCAAAAAGAAAAATGATGCCAAGGGTTTGCCAGTCTAAATGCACCCAAATGAAGAAAAAATGCTAGGAAAGTATGATGGGTAGGTAAAATTGAGTTGCAGCAAAGCATGATTTTCAAGTTTCAAAGGTCCAAGTTATAAATAACAACAGCAAATCAGCAATTGCAGAGTGAAAAAACTACCAAGTACAAGCAAGGCACTGATCTACAAATTCCAGAGATTTAAACTCTAAGGTTCTTGACACCTCCTAAAGGAGCTGCCCTCCCCAGCTGGAGCCACTATTATCCTCCTATATTCTACAGTTTCACTAGGTGACTATGGATTTTCTACAATCTGTTGAAGATAGCATTCCTTGACTATCAACTATCTTCATAAATCTCATTGCCTTCCTTATCTTCACAAAACCTTTTTTCACTATACCTTACTTTGCCTTCTCAAAATCACCCTCCTGCTCTTAAAAACTCATGTATGGGCTTAATCCTCTCATATTCACCATTTTTTCCCACCTAAAGCCTAATTTTCTCCACTAAACCCCCTCACCTTCATCACTTTCCCTCATTTCATTAAAACAATGTAAAAAATTCTTTTTACATTGTTTTTAATTAAAAATCAGACCATTCGGGCCCCATTATTCTATATTAAACCCTATTTTAAATATAATTACGCCCGACACCCTTTAAATTTTTTAGCCCCTGGACTTTGTTAAAAACCTCATATAAACCTTCCCCCTCTTCTTATAAATAAGTGCCTCCGCTTATTTCATTAACCCTCAAGCCCCGCTTTTTACCAAACCTCGCGCTACAATAAAATTTTGCCACATGTCCGCCCGAGCCCCACCATATGACTTGCCCGCCATTACAAAGCCCCCGACCACCGTTGGATCAATCCCTCGTGATCCAACGTCCCATGGCGCCTGTTGCACATCTAAAAGCGTGGGGTTTAAACAACCCCAAACCTTTCGAAATGGGTGGTATCCCCACCCGTACCTCCTGCCACACGGCGCCTCCCCTATGGAATCGCACGCCCTCCTCCAAAACCGTTTACCACCTCCATACCATGTGAAAACCATCATACCTCCTTCACGCCACAAATCAAAACTTCCGCTCGATTCAAATATTCCAAAGCCCTATGGATTTGCAATAAAGCCCTTGTCCGCCATTAACACCTCTGCAAGTGCTCCAAAAGCCTGAAATGCCCAAAAAAGTGCAGAAAAGCCACCAACGCAGGTTTTAAACTAATTTTTTGTTTTTTATTGTTCAAGTATCATGGCAGAAATGCATAATTGGAATTCCAAGGGTCTGAAAGCATTTAAATAAAGTCCCTGGGTGACGATCCAGTTAGTTGGTCTATCAAAAGGACTAGGAGCACCGAGTTAAACACAAAAAACCAATGGATCATGACCATTGGTGGTCATTTAAATGCCCCAAAACTGTAGAATATGCTCCACTGCGCAACAAATTGTAGACATAGATACAATGAAAAGAAGAAAACAGTCAAAGGACTGTGACAGTGAAGGATAATACAAGGATTAAAAGGGTTAATCATAAATTAAAGGACAAAGAATCAGAATTAAAGGCAGATTAGCACAAAGACAGATCTGAATGACTCAACAAACAAAATTTACTTCTTCAGGGACACATTTTTCCACCTACAGCCTGTTTCATTTCAATAAAGGCATCAACAGTTATTGAAAATAGTCAGAGATATTTCTCAGCTACTCAGCAGTTATTGTAAAATTTATTGAGAAGCCTTAAAAGTCAAATATTTCCAAAAGTTAGCTCAAACAGTTAAGTTAGGAGTTATTATTACAGTGAGTCAGTCTCAGATATTTGCCTTGGGCCTTGCATGGTCTCAAAGGTCAAAAAAACATTCTCTTTAATAACTACAATCTGAAACCCTAGCTTAGCATCACCTCCTCATTTTGTAGATAAATACTGCATGTAACCTTCATTTCTATTGTTTTTTGGTTGGTCTATTAGTGGATTGATAATTGATGAGCTGCTAGGCTGGATTTGAGAAAACTTTTAGTTGCAGATATTTGTTGCACTGGAGTAATGTAACTATTTTGGACATCAGTAATACAAGCACGTTCACAGGATTCATGAACTATATTAATGGTGATGTTATCCTTCTTTGTCAATGTTTTCCTTATGTTTTCCATATTTCCCATCCTTTCTCTGATAAAAGAAAAGAAATTTTAGATTAGGATATGTTGTCCTGGAACCCTAATTCTGTCTGCTTTATTTATCTTAATGTTTTCTTCTACAAGGTCTGATTGGATAATTCTTAATTTCTCTCTGGTTCCACCTAGCTTGTTGTCTTGGAAATGATTCAGTAGAGTATAGGCAAAGAATTCTATGGTATGTCATGTCCTTTGGTGTAGCTTGAAATATTATTTTTAAGGCCTTTCTTTGAATTTTACTTAGTAGAGTCCAGCCAAAGAGTTCTATGGTATGCCTTGTCCTTTGGTTTGTCTTAAATTTTTACTTTGAAGGTCCTTTTAGAGTGTTTGATTAAAGAAGACAGGTGTATCTTGCTCTTTAGTTTCACTCATTTTTATCATGAATGTTTTCTTTGTCTGAAAGTAATTCTAGGATTGTTGGATTGTTGTCTTAAAGGTTTGCTTATTAAATTCTGGCCAAAGAAGTCTATGATTTGCCTTCTCCTTTGGTTTGTCTCAAACAGTTACCTAAAAGAATTTTCTTGTTGAAGTAAGGTTAAAGGATTCTTAATTTCCCTTTAGTTTTACTATTTTCACAAATTATTGTCATTTCATATTTCATCTAATCTACGAGATCCACTTGATATAGTTAGCTTGCCCTATGAAAACCCTTGCAGAGTTGATGAAAAATTAAATCCTTTTATGAATCCATAGCCCAATGGATTAATGTTTCTCACAGTCTATCTATTCAATTGAAACACTTCATCAATTAATCACACCATTGATCTATCAACCAATCAAACAAAACAAATAGTCCTTAGAACTTCATAACTAGCCTAAAATCATATAACAAAAGCATAAAGACACATCATTTTCATCATAAACATAGAGAGATCCCTCTCTGAGTCCAAGAAGGCTAGGTCCTTGGACTCCAAAGTGGCTTGATGTGGTTCCTTGCAGAGTTGTTCTTTCCAATCTTGCAAATCACGGGGAGCCAACAAAAACAAACCTTGGGAAGACCCTTCCAACCATATTATGACCTTTAATATATGGTTTTTTTCGAATATTATCATTGATTACTTAATTTTATTGAGGCTCTTTCAACACACACTCACTAGCCCCTCAATTAAGTGGTATGCCAGTGAGAAGGTTGGGTCCCACCACACACTTGAATCCCTAGCTAATTCATTTCTCACCTTTTTCCAACTTCATGTTCATCATGATATGGAATTGGATTTATTATCTGAGTTTTGACAATCATCCTCTACACACATTGTGAGGGCCACATCCGCGAGTGGCATAGAAAATGTGGTATCTACAAGACTGAAGTCTTGAAATAATTTCTATTAGACCTATTCCTCAAGTCCCACTTGTCAATTATAACAATGGAGGTTGCAACCATCATTCTGAAATATGAGAAAGAAACCATTTCTAAGGCTCAAAACTTTGAGCTGATTTATGCATAATCAATGTACCTTTATATGGTCATCCTAGATGCTCCTTGATCCCAAGATTTTAATAAAGATAAACTGGGGGCATCAAATTTTGTTGAAGGCCTGATAAGGTCCATTACCTAATATAACCCTAAACATGGGAATAAAATTCTCTTCCAGAGAAACCCATATGGTCCACCTCCAACATTTCTTAATATGGGTGGCACACCACCTACTACCCCTATAATGATAAGATAATATTATAATCCTCATACTATGGTTTGTGCCCCTCCCATGCAATGGGAACTTATTCCAACCCATGCAACTTTGATGGTTTTTAAACATCTCAACCCTCATATGGGAATCTTGCACAAGGAAACCCCTATTTCTATTTTCCAAGGCCAACAAAACCTAACCCTAAAACAAAATGCAATGGTTAATTTCATCCATCCTTCTTTCCCAAAACTTGTTCCAACCCATGAAAATTTGATGTTGTTTCAACATCTCAACCCTTCTATGGGAACCTTGCACAAGGAAACCCTTGTTTCCATTTTCCACTCCCACCACAACCTAACCCTAAAAACACTCAACAAAATACTATGGTTAATTTCATCCAACCTTATTTCCAAAAAAAACAATAGTCCTTTGCACAACTAAACATGGCCAACCCCTCCCTCCAACAGAACTATGAGAGGAAAAAAATAAATAACATATCAAATTGAAACTAGGCACAAGGGGGGAACTCTGAATAAATAAATGCACATGGTGAGGTAAATTATCCTAACAAGATCCAAATTCATAACCAAGTCCTAAACAACTCACAAAAGCAAGGCAAGAATAGAAGTTTATAGATTAAATACCCCTACACTTTATGTGGGTAGCATGGAAATTATATCCATCGTTTCCCCTATATTATCAAGCTAAACACATTAAGGAAGTTATGGGAAACCACAATGGACTTAGTGGATCCACCTAGAAATCTATATTGATTGTAGAAACCCTTCCCTCACCAAGTAGTCGTTGCTACCCAACAACATGGAGGAGCTCCTCACTTTAATAACCTTGCATCAGGAAACATCCAAGCCCCAACCAATCGAGACATTTACATGAATGAAACATATTTCCTACTCTAAACCCATCATAGAGACTATGGTCACCCTCTAGAACTAAATCCATTGTCTGCAAAGATGATTTGTCTACCTTTGTTTCCCCCTTAATGATCTTGCATCCACTTATCAATCCAATTTCGAAATTGACCAAAGGGTTGTTGAGGCTTGCATCCCCTTCTAAGGCGATAGACAACTATAGCATTGTTAATGACCTTTCCCAGACACCTTCTGCCATGTCAGCATTATAAGTGCTTCAAAATTTCCCACTACAGAAAAATGCCTTTCTCTCTACGTTAGGCACCATTCACCCTTCTAATTTTTTTATTATTACATTGAACCTTAATAATTCAAAGCCATGACTCCCATCATTAGTCACTTTCTAGATTACAGACATCATACGCAACATCCCCATACATTGTTGCATTATTAATGAGGGTGAATATACATGCATCATGTCAAAGATTATGTTGTAGAAAATTTAATCCCCTAAGCTTATAACTTCATCAATTAACCTGAGGGCATACGATGGTTTCCCTCCATAATCACTGGGACTCTTTCAGAATTTTCCAATAGAGCTTGTTATCAAAACATATCTCATTTACTTTAAGGTCCTTGATTCCCCTTTGGATTATAATATTCTATTTGGACGAAGTTACTTGTACTCCATGAAATTTTTGACACCATTAATCTTCCACACTATGATATTTCCTCACAAGTGATCGTAACCATCAACCATATTACACATTACAAGATCATAACCTCTCCCTCACCTGATAGTGTGTTATAATTTATGGGATTCCAATAATTGATTCCCTCCACCAAATTTTGTCTTGGAATCTTCAAGGATTCCACTCTCTTAATTACATACCCTATAGACCCCCTTTCCATACCTATATATATATATATATGTGTGTGTGTATGTATGCATTGTAACCACCTCTTATGACAAATCAATTCATGCAAATAAACTAACCACAACCACCTAGAATATGGTCATCACCAATTATATGATGTTTCTACCATAATTAACTACTCAAACCCCCTTCCTATATCCCCTACCTAGTTTCACCTCACATCAAGAAATGGTGTCACTCACCTTGTCAAACATGTCTATGGCACTACTCATTTGGTATCAAGCATTGTCTACCACATTACGTATGCAAGTTTTCGTTATTGTGGGATAGATTACATTTTCCTCATCTTCGAAGGACTACTCCTTCAGAAAAACCAACCATCATAAGGACACCATAGGGCACCAAAAATAGGTAAGGAACAAACAGAAAAAGAAGGTTGATTCTTCAACATCACCTACTCTTAGGGTGAGTCCCCCATGCACCTTATGCAATACACGTGCACCCTACTAATATATATCCCACTATTTAATACTTGAATGATCTCACGCATTCCCCTCATGAACCTCCCTTACTTCCCACCCTCGTAATTTTTGGAAGTACTCCCCCACATAAATTATAATATTTTTTGCATTAACCACTCATGTTCCATTTGAACACAACATGGGAATTATACTCATCATTATCCCAATCTCCCTCAATATCGGGATGTGTTGGTCACCATCCTTCATGCGTAAACTAATACACCATAACTTCCACCAACCAATGATTCTAATGATGCACCATCCACCATATACTATGTCACTACCTCGGTTAATTAGAAGATGACACACCCTTGTGCACTATTCTGTGAAGACACTCATCTCACCTATATTTTTCCTCTAATCATCCCATACCACCAACACTGTATGGCTCGAGTAACATATCCATATCATAAATATTCCAATATACATCATATTTAGCATTTTCCTTACACCTAAACACCTTTATCACCAAAAGGAATTATCTCACTCTTAGTGTGGTGACCAGTCTCAAGATCGATTCATCCAAAACAAATGTAGTGCAAAGTAGGACAATGTGGACGCACTCCATATATGTTATTTTTCCTCCTCCATTGGTCCTATAGAATATATCACAATATTACATACTTGTACATCCACCAATACTTCCATGCCCCAACCACCGCTTCACAACTCATCAATGATGCCATCACATATCTCAAATATCTTCCACTCTGATGAAGACATCCTCGAAGTCATGACAGCATCTAAGTGTCTATGGGACGTCATGCATCATCATTCCCTCTTTTTTTTAGGTCCCTATATTACTAGTATAGTCCCTTATTATTTTTAGTGTAACCCCCTTATTGTTATTATTGTACCCCTGTAACCCCCATATTGTTATTATTGTCCCCTTAAATTATTATTATTAGGTCGGCCAGGATTACATTGTGGCCCCACTAGGATTACATTGTGGCCCCATGAACTCCTATATATAGAAAGGATGTTTTGTAATTTGTATCATCCAAGAATTATTCATTCATGTAATGTATTGGAGGTTTCCCCCTCAAAGTGGCTTATTTATAAGGCGTTGATATCTCTTTTCTTTTATTTTTGGAGCTGGTTTCACAACAATTTTTACCAAAAGGCTCCTTTAAGCCTATCATGCCACCTACTACTAATATATTTTCATTCAAAATAAAGGATTTAATTCCCTCTATCCATGTTGATTGGTTCAAAAATTCCATTCCTACATTATATGCCTTCAAATAAGGAAATATGGCTAACATATATCTTACCATCAAGGTCAAAATTTCAACCAATATTGGTTTTTTCAAAGAGATAGCACTACGGAAATCCTACTCGCCTTAAGAGGTTTTCACCTACAAGGCCCTATTACAGTAATATCATGACATATTCTCATGCTCACACACAAAAATACATGATCCTAGTCCTACCATTGTAGAACACCACATCGAAACTTGGCCTAATGCTCCTTGTATTTTCCAGAAAGAGTGTCCTCTGCACACATCTCAAGCTAGGTTAACTTACCCTATTTCCTACACCTCATGGGTGTCAAAACTTATTCTTGTCACGAAGAAATAAGGCACCATTCATTTCTATATTGTTTTTCATGATTTAAATCAAGCATGTCCAAAGGAAGATTTTCCACACCATTAATTGACTGAGTCATTAACATGTGTATTTTTCACAAATATCTATCCTTCGTGAATGGATTCTTTGGGTTATAACCAAATTCAAATCCAATGTGTGGATTATTAAAAGACTACCTTTAATACCCCTTTATGCACCTTCACTTGTTGTGTGATTCTCTTCAACCTCTAAAACATTGGTGCCATCTTCCAATGAACCATGAATTATATCTTCCATGATCTTTACTCATATTATACTTTCCTACTTGGATGATCTCATTACTTTCTCCAAGAAGAACTCTCAATATCTCGAACATCTTTGCACAATTTTCTAGCGATGTCATTAATATAACCTCTGATTGAACCCCTTTAAGAGTGTGTTTTGTGTTATATCATCAAATTCCTCTCTTTTTGTAAGGATCCTATGATATTTGTTTCCCAAACCATTTGTACCCTTTGGATCAGCACAATGTCAACTTCACATTGGCCTTGTCCTTTCTCCATGTCAAATTTTCTCGTAGGGCCTCTCATCACTCTCGAGCTTCCACTCAAGTGCGCCATATTTTATTGTTTTATTTTTATTTACTTGGATTATTTTTTGTTTATATGGTTCTTTCACTTGGTATTTATGGCTCATGATTGTAGGATTAATTTTTCATCTTTGTTGGTTCCATGCATACAAGCCAATGCACTTACACTTGACGTATTATTTCTTTCAAATTGGCATGATAGATTCTCCCTCTAATACATTTGCATAATCCAATTCATTCCCCCTTACATTCACCATAAGGCCCTTGCACCTCAACCTCATTGGTCAACACCCTCCTTTTGTACTCAGTAAACGTTTGTGTTTGCTTAGTAGTTATTCCACCCCCATGGATTGCCTCAAATAGTAGTACCATTTACTTTTGCATTAACTCAGCTAAGAATAATTTGTTTGTATAACTCAATTCATTTCCTCATGCTTCAACCTAATCTTAATGCTAAAATCTCCAGTTTCCAGTCACCTATCAGTTTGACCACCATTAAATGTGTCATTTCATTTTCCATTTGGCCTCTCACACCTCCACCGATAGTAGACCATTTGCATGATACCGCACACTAGGGTGATTGTCTCCATGTTTTTACATTAAATACCACCATTATATTCTTTCTGAATGTGTAAAAATATTTTTTGGAAGCAATAAATTCATCACTCACCATATTCTTCACATAATACCTAGTGGTAGTCCCATGTGACCTATGGTTGGAACATGTTGGAAAGGGGTCCCTTGAGGCACAAGTTCCAACAATATTTTTTGTATGTTTGTATGTGTGCGTTGTGCAGATGTAGTCAAAGGGATTTTTTCCCCAATTTTTTGTATATTTAAGCTTAAATGTAAACTGTGGCCCTCAAACCATGGTTTGAGACCATAGTATCTACACACTAGGCATACTATAAATAGATAGAGTTTGTCTAATTCAAGTCATGATGATTAAGCTAAGTGAAGTTAAGAGATATTGATAGCATTTTGCATCTATAAGGGTTTGGGTTGGGTAAAAGGCTCATGTTGGCTATGTGCGTGGAGACCTAGTCCTGGCTGTGTGCAGACTCCGCTGGTTGTGTGTGTGGAAGGGATTGTAAGGGTTTTGAAGGAAAGCTGATGTATTGACAGAACTGAAGAATTAATAGATGGAACAGTTTTGATGAATTTTATGTGTTATGCGTATATTTTTTGTTTATGTGTATTGTTTATGATTTGAAGAGATCACACTGCTTTTTTACTTATGGATGAATGCACAGGTATAATTGATGTGTTTACGCATGAGTATTGACATCTGTTAAGTATTACATTGATTAGATCGGGATTTGGTTTAGATTTATTATCTGCGTTGAAGAAAACCCTATTTCTGTGACATTATCTTTGTGCTTCTATTATATCTATTGCACACATATGTATAAGATAAATTAATTTTTTTTCGAGGACCACTTCATTAAATTCCCCCTCAGTGTGCAGAAACTTGGTTCCAGCATCCCCCCATACTGCTTCAGGTTAGACTTTTGTCTATGCAAGCAAATCACTGCCGAAAGGGCCAGTAGTTGGAGGGTTTGTTGGTTTATCCATAAACTTTGAACCTGGGTTAGGACCCCTCAAGCCAAAAAATGGTTATGTTGCTAGGACCGGGATCATCATTTTGAGGGAGATTTGATGTTGTGGCATCCGTCGCGCAACGAATCACAAGGCTGGTTGGATAGAAAGATCTTTGAATTTGTGCTACAAGAGAATAAAAGCACTAAATTTTTTGACGGACAGTGGGTACAGAAGTATATTTATACTGAAGTGCATGAAATTTTATATTATTCCTTTGCGCACAAATTTTAGGAGTGGCTATCATGCTTATCTGAGTTCCATCACTGCATAAAAGACAATGTAGTCACTGAGTGGACTCCTGAATTGATCCAACAAGTAGAGAAATTTGATAATAAGATCACTCACGTTGTAGATGATTGGATCAATCGCCTTCTGGGAATATTTGTGACTGAATTTTTTGTTGACCAATTTGTGTCATATTCTGAAGCAGAAAGGAGGTTTTCAAGGATCCTAGAGGTAATTTTTTGCACTCATTGAAATCATTACTAAAAATGCTCCTATGTGAATGGGGTTTTCTGTGCAAACATATTTCTTGAATACATCAAATGGGTTCAGCTACGCATGGTGGAATAATTTACCGAGAAGACTCTGAAGAGGTCCTTTATAGCCCTTTGAAGCCTAGGTATGATAGTGAACCTGAACCAGAAACTGACTCTGAAGAAGTGTTACATAGTAATTTGTCACCGTCCCTACCATTCCCCGTCTCGCACAATGGAGGACCCATTTCGTGACCTGTGAACATTGTCATGCCTTGAAAACATCATCAATGCATCCCTCTGAGCATGAGCTTTATTTTCCCTTGAGACATCTCCTTGCAAAAATCATGAAAAACATCCCTTTTGGCATTGGCGCAGGCAGGCAGTTCAGTACTCGCGCCAATGGGGAAAATCCTGCAAAGAGGTCGCGCCACTTGGCGCTCTGTCATAGAGCAGTAGTCGCGCCACCCATTTTAGGGATTGTTTTTTAAATATGGATGGCGGAATTTGAGTTCAAACAAACTCACAAACCATTGCCTATCTTGAGTTGGGAGGTTTGGTTGCGGGAGTTCTATGAAAGGGAAGTGGTTTTTCCACCTTCCATGGAACCTTCCTTGTTGATAGGGCCAATCCCATAATAATAGGGATCCCAACTCCCTCCTTCCCCATCTATAAAAGCCTGCTCAAATCCATGGCAAGCTAGTCTTGAAGTGCTGAAGCTTTGCATCTCCATATTCCCAAGTGCCTTTGTGCTGTAAAGAATCCTCTCTTTCCCTTAAGGCCCATTCAAGTAAGGAGACCATTGTCACGAGACTCTGGAGAGGTTTTCCCTTTCCCTGGCGAGCTTTGCGAGACGTGGACGACTGGAGACCCGTTCGAAGGAGGCTGCGACGTCAGAACTTGGTTGTAACTTCTATTCGTTTATCATTTAATAGATGACTATGATTATGGTTCCACTCCGTTTTCCATCATGTTAATGCAAGTAATATCTTTTCTGACCGATGTTTAGTTACGTATGCTGGTTCCTATGCTTGTATCTGTTCGTTTCTTCTATGTGCAGGTGTTCATCCGCGGAGATCGTGGAAGGATTGTGATCTGCCAGGGCTGAAGGACGGGGACACTTCTTCTTCGTATTATAGCGTTGGAATCCAGGTAGACTTCTATTCCTAGTCTTTCCATTCGTAACTAGGAGCTTGCGTCATAGCATTGTTTGTTTGTTGCTAGACCCCTGCTGGGCTAGTAGGGATCGCCTCTGTCCGCAGAGGGGATTTACCTCGTCAACAAATTGGCGACTCCACTGGGGATCATCCGGTTTTCCTTGTCTCGTTTATGTTGTTTCGCTTTGATCGTTTTTCCTTGCTTGATGAACCTTCTGGGTTGGATTCTTTCGTTGTTTTAGCTTCTTGGTTTGCTTAGCCTGCATTGGTCTGCTTCTGGAGTAGCTTGTTTTTTAATTTTTATTGAGAAACTCGACTGGCGCGGTTTTTAACCCCACAGTCGCGCCAATTGGCGCATGTTTCCTTTGTCTAGCCCGCGCCAATTGGCTTCTGGCGCTAGTTTCGCACTCACAGTCGCGCCACCCCTGTGAGTTTTTTGAGTTTCTTCATTTTTGAGCTCTCTGGATTTGAATAGTGCTTTTCTTCTTGATTTCCTGATTGCCTGAGTGTGTTGGAGTCTTGTTTGGCTGGAATTCACCTCTGTCCTTTGGTTGTTTGCTTCTATCTACCGATTTCACGTTTTGAGCCCTAGGGCATCTAGTAGCTTAGTGTATCGAGCCCTCCTTGGGAGTTTTGGTGTCTTGATTGTCCTGTCAACTTGCTGGTTAATTCTCCGCATCCTCTTAGTAGTCGTTGATTGTTTTGTTGCGTTTTTTGGGTGATTGTTCTTTCCTTCATTCGAAATTCGTTTGCCCTTGCTTTGGACCTAGATCACACGGTCCATTGGAAGCTTTTGAGTCCTTTCTTTGCTTTGAGAGACTTTGGTCGATTTGGGGATCTGATTGCTTGCATTGTTGAGTGGATTTTGTTTGTTTCGCTCTCTTGGATATCATTTCTCAAATTGTTCCTTTTGTTTTCAGTGCACATTAGCTATTGAACATTGAAAATCAAAAAAAAAAAAAAATCTCTTTTGCTTTTGTTAATTAGTGCCAATTGTGATCTTTTCCATATCACTAGTGATTAGTGTTTGAACGAAAAGTGTTCGATTGCATTAGTTGCATTAGAGACATTGTTGTTTGTATTCCGTTCATTTCGTTTGCATAAAAGCTCTCAACTCTTACTTAACTAGTTTTCATCGAACGAAATGTTGCACTGTGGCATATAGCTTGCATTTAGAAGTCTTTCGAGACACTACATACGATAGGGCCTGGAAATTGAAACTTAATTGAAGATCAACTGTAAAATTTATTCAATTAACCTAAGGCAACATTGGAACTTAACGAAACACATTTAGAAGGTCTAGGCTAGTGACGTGTTCCGGCGTCGTTAAACCTAGCAGCTGTCGTTCGCCTGTTGGCTTTAGACAGCGCTAGTACGGACTTGCGCTCCCCGTACCGTCGCGTATATAAAGGGAGACCCCTCTAGGTTTTCAATCCTTTATCCACAGGAAGCTGAGTATGCCGCCCTATACCCGTGATACACCGAACACAGCATTCGGGGAGACTACCTGCACGTACGGAAAGTCCTTGGTCGATTTCTGTTTCATTATTGAAACCAAGGTGTATATTGCAGTTCACGGATATTTTCTACACCCTTTGTGCCTAGTTTTTCCTGAGCAGTCATTTGATCTTTTCTGACTCCCAAAACTTGAAAAGACCGTCAAGCGCTTGTCCTTTCACGCTTGTATCAACTCTGAAAGAGATAGAGTCATCTTTTTATCGTTTCTCGACTCTTAAAATATGAAACGGTAGAGTTTCTTACTTTCCAATGTGATAAAATTAATTGCCCACGATTACACACCTGTTTAGACATTGCTTGTTGACTGTTTGATCGTGTGTCTTAACTCGTTTTCAGCCCGTGTGTGGTTTTGAGTTTGATGGAAACTTTTTCAGAGTTCACCAACCAAGGAATCCCCTCAGAAGGGAATCCTGGTCATTTTCCTCCTTTTGGAAATGTTGGTGCTCCTTACATGGCGACGTTGTCCTTTCCTGGGTTAACTGTTGGGTTGCCTGTTTGGTTGTTCTCAACCTCTGTTGTCCCGAATGTCTCCCATACTGTTCAATCAGTTTCTCCACCTGAACAACATCATGTTGATTCCAAGGTGGACCTCTCCCCTTCTTCGCCTGTTTCTGCGTCCTCATCTTCTACTTTGCCTGGTGAAAGCCTGGATTCGAGTAACCAGGTGGCTAAAAAGAAGAAGAAGAAGACAAAGAAGAAGAAGTCTGATAAGCGAGAGGCTAAATGTACGGCTACTGTCTCCGAGATATCTCCTCTTGATAAACCTTCCAACCCTCCACGGAAAGTCAAGTTCCCTTGCCTGTTGTGCACGGGAGACCATCTTCTTCGAGACTGCCCTGGCATTCCCAAGGTGCTCGAAGTATGGTCCAACGGCCACCCACCGTTGCCTTTGGCTTCCGGGAGTCAGGTTGGGGGCACGTCTTCAGCTGCTGTTGATAAGAACTCTAAGAAGCAGGGTAAGATCACCAATCCCTGTAAGTTGTGTGAAGGGCACCATGTCATTCACCTTTGTCCTTATATGGATGAAGCCAAGCAAGTCTTAGACAACCCAGCCGGTTCTACACCACGCCTTCCACCTGGTTACAATCGGCTTTCTTTGAGTCCTCCGCCAGCTGATCCTACGATTGGTCAAGAGTCATCCTCGGTCGATCCCACTCCCCCAGAAATTCAAATTCATGAATCCGTCCCTGATCGACCATTGGTCGTTGGATCGGTTGAGCTGGCCCCGTCCGCGGTGCACCAGGTCTTTTCTGTCGAGAGTGGATCTCACACCCCCCATGTCCTTCTAATCTCTTCAGATTCATCAGACTTGGAGAAAGAATCTCTTGTCCCTGTACTTCAAGAAGCTCCTCCTCCGCCTCCCATGATGGAGGCTCCGGAGGATATCCCTCCCGCCTTCGAGATGGAGGTTATGGAGGATGCTTCTTCTACTGTAACATCAGGAGAAGACCTTCGCTTGTCGATGGTAGCCCCTCCGAGTAGTTTGTTCGCTTCCTTTGACTGGAATCGATTTGCAGGATTTTGCCTTCCGTCTTATGTGCCTTTCGAGATCACAGTACAGGCTCTTGGTCTGGTTGTACCCAGCACCATTATAGACGAAGGTGTCTCTGTTAGTATTCTGTCATCAACTACCTGGCAAGCTTTCGGTTCACCGCCGCTTGCGCCCGTTACGCAGAATCTGTTGACATTCAATAGAAGAACGAGTCAACCGTTGGGGATCCTTCCAAGGTTACCTGTTACTTTGGGAGGTAAAACCGTCCATATGGACGTGATGGTCGTTCCAGGCCCTTTGGATTTCACTCTGCTCCTGGGGCGCGATTACACCTATGCCATGGGAGCCCTTGTCTCCTCCCTCTTTCGCGTGGTGTGCTTTCCACATGAAGGACGGATCGTGACCATTGATCAGCTTTCGTTCTTTGGTCCTAATATGGCATCTGGTCCGCCATCACCCCCTCCTGGTTTCTATCCACCCGTTGTATCTGCTCCACCACAGGTCAACTATGTGGCTACTTACCCCATGCCTGTGCTCAGTGATGATGCCGTTGTGCATAATGTGCTGGGGGCATTGGGTCCTGACTTCCAGGATGTTTCCCTTCCATCAGGAGTGGAACTCTTGGAAACACCGCCTTCTTGTTCATTTTGATGTAAGTCGGTTGGAGCACGGTTTCCTCCCTGGGTCAAGCTCTTTAAAAAATGAAACCAGGATCTCGGAGCATAGTTCCTTCATTTGTGTCAAGCTCCTTAAAACATGAAACAAGTTGTTTGAGGATAGTTCTTTTAAGTGTGTCAACCTCGTTAAAATAATGAAACACGAGCATGTTAAATTCGACTTTCTGTTTTGAACCTTCACTCCATTTTCAATGGACCGAAGCTTGGGGGGCATGCACCTCGAATTGAGACATCATACTGGGGGGCATGCCCGTCTTCCTCATTTCAAGCATAGTTTGCATATGTGTGTGTTCATGTGTGCTTTTAAGCTTGCGTAAAAATGAAATGTGTGATTAGATACATTGTGTGAATACATTTCGCATTGGGTTCGTTTGTTATGTAACTGATACATTAGATTACATCTGTATTAGACATTTGCATGACATATAGAAAACATCATCACATGTAAAGAAAGATCCATCCAAAATAGTCATATGTATATATATATATATGTCGAAATGTTTGCACAGTGTGCATCACAAAACTCAAAAAATATACATAGTCGTCTTAATACATCTGGAGACACTATGTCTCTCAAAAATAGGTGTGGTATAAATCCTAAAGGACTAATCCGCATGGTGCTCATGGTAGCACGTCACTGCACGCACTAGGCGCCTCAGGATTCGGTGGACCCGATTCGGGACTCCCACCGTATGGCGCTGGTATGCCCTCGGTACGTCTGCTAGCCGGGCATAGTCTGGAATCCCTTGGGCGATTCCCTCGAGGTTCTGGATCAGTTCATCTCCTCCGGTGTCTTCCCCCTGGATCTCAGGGGCGAGTTGGGTCCTCCGAGAGATTGGAGACATCCCGGCTGGTCTCTCAGGTCCCACATCTGCATGCATTTATAATTGTGTTAAGACGAATGTGTATTTACAAAAAAAACATATAAACATAAAATCAAAATATGAGGTCTTACCCAACTCCTCGTCCCAGTCATCTCCTTCTAGTAGTGGGAGATCTGGGTCCCCTGTGAAGTCAGTTCCCGAATAGGGCCAGTCCTCCACGACGATCAGCTGGCGCCGTAGCCACCTAAAGAACTCTGGCCTCCAGGACATCTGTTGGCCACCTCCAGATCTGGGCATCAATGCTGCCCAGCGAGCCATTCTTGGCTCTCGTGGTATCGGACTCGCCACTGCGGCCCCTTGGCCCTGGAAGATGGGTATGCGTTCCAGAATGAACGATACCAAGATGGAACCATAACCAAACTGTTTCAGTTTCCCCTGTTTGCACCTTGTGAGCTGCCTTTTCATATTGATAGTTACTGCTTCTGCCCAGTTGAACAGTAAGGGACCCATGCATTCTGAGGCCAACAGGAGTTGGGTCTTCGTGGCCTCGTGCGGAGCCTGCGACCCAGCAGCCCGCGTAATGGTATGGAGAACTACTCTCAGTGCTAGATCAGGGATGGTATGGATGTCCACCTTCTTACTTCCTGATCCTGTCTGTGCCCCTCGGCACACCCGTGCCATTACTTCTTCCATATTTTCCCCAGATGGTCTGCTTCCGGTCAGTACAGGGATTGGACCTCTGCGGGACAATCCAGTGATGAAATAAACGTCGGTGACCTCCAGTTCTAACACCTGGTCTCGTAACCTGAACACTTGTTCGTTTTCATCCCAGATGTTGATTAGATATTGGAGGAGCTCGGGCTGAGCTCGTAAACATGGCGTGAGGAAGAAATTTTTCAAGCCACAGTCTCTAAGTGCATTCATGCAAGCTTGACTTTGCATGGCCTGTTCATCCTCGTCTCCGTGCTCTCGTTCCTTCCATTCGATTGCCATTTTGAGTGTTTATCTGCATTCACATGGTCAAAAACCCCTGATTAGATCTTTGGTGAGCTCCAAATTCCAAGCATTTTGGTCTAAATACCGAAATTTTGGGCGCAATTTAAGGTTCGGCCGCTGGCGCGGCTGTTTTGCGAACAGTCGCGCCACGTGGCGCGAGCCCTTTACAAAAAAGAGCTCATTGGCGCGGGTCCGTGCCCGATACCCGCGCCAATGGGCCCGGCCCTAAATTTTTAAGAGTGACCATACAGAACTGATTTTTAAGGGGAAATCATTAAAAAATGAATGAAAATGTAGAGCATGGGAGCGCCTTTTACCTGTGACAGACGAGGAGCTGAATGATTGCCTGGATTGGTCGCAATCGTCGACGAAAGTTTCTGCTCCAAATGGACCACTGTTGCTTTCTACCAAGGTAAATAGTAAAAGTAATTTTGTTTTTACCAATTAGACATATTTATAACTTTTTCGACGTTAAATGAGTTTTAAAGGTTATTTTTATCAAATATTTGCATATGTTATGTCGAAAAGTGGATTTTACGCTTGCTTGGTATGTGCAGCGACAGGTTTTGCGACCTAAATGATGGAGACGAGTTGTATTTTATACTTTTTCGGACTCGGTAAATACACGAAAAAGTCACTCTGGAGTCATCTTTCAGCTCTTTTCTGACTCTCTAAATATGAAAAGATCGTCGAGGCCCTTGTCGTTTCAATCTCGTTAAAATGGACACGAATCGACATTCACCCAGTATAAGTTTAACCCTTTTTCGGGCTGGGCTGGATCGATTACGAAAAAGGAATACCCTAGCCTATCGCGACTAGGAGGTTTTCCCGCATATTGTTTTCTACCTTTTCGGATCTGGGGAACTATTTACGAAAAGGGACCTGTGGAGTTTTCTTTTCCGCTGTCTTTTCAAACTCTCTAAACATGAAAAGACGCCGAGTTCTTCCTTCGTCAGACTCGTTAAACCCTGATGACATTGGATTTCGTCGAAATGACGTTCTCCGAGTTTCTCCTTCCTAGGACTCGTTAAATGCACTAGGATGGATTCGCCCGAAGGGTGGACTTATATCACAAGCATATGCTATCCCCTTCAAGCTTGTTATCAAAAATAATTGGGGTACTCGCCAGAAATGGTGGGGGAAAAATGGAACCATCGTCGTTGTCGGCGGCAGTATGTCGCTCTTGAACATGGCACTTGTCTGCATTCGTGTCGGGTTGGGGACATCTCATCTCGTTGCTTCACTTTGCTTCCATGGGTTTGGGTAATCTCTTTCGACCTCTCATCTGTTCACTGCCTCGTCGCCATGACCTTTGATCTGTTGATGTCAAATACTGCCAAGTCCATTGTCGTGCCGTTTATATGTTCAAGAGAAGTTGGCCTCTGCAAATATCAACCTTCCTCTGTTTCTCATATGGTCCTGATTCACAACAAAACATTATGTTCCTCTGCCTCGTGTCGATGATGTGGGAATCATTATGGCCCACCTTCGATCAAGGTCACTTCCTGTCGACTTCAACTCATTATCCAGGAAGTTGGTCTAGAGACTCCTAATGGTACCTTGGAGCCTGCATGCCTTAATGGCAGGTTCGTCGCATTCGACGAGAGGTTTTCATTATTGGCCTCCGATCGGATGATTCTGCGGGTGTTCGACGTCAGCTCATTTATTCACACGCCGTAGATTGTACCCGTAGTACCTTGAGAACCATCGTCATTATTGGTGGTTTCTCTCGCGTCTGTTAACGGCTTTCATCATTGGCTGGTAATCAGACGATGTTCTTGCATGTTCGACATCAGCTCACACATTCGCATGCTAGAACTTGTACTTGTTTGGGTCGAGATGGAGCGCAAGACCATGGATTGTGTCTGTAGTAATCCAGGCTGCGATTGTGGATTATTATCATTATGTACATGACTCACTGATTGGATGGCTGCGACCATACCTGAGTCTATTTGTTTGATCTTAGTTGGATGGCTGCGTCCATGCCCCGGATCCGGATTATAGCATACTCTGTTTCGGATGGCTGCGTCCATACCATATATACATCATGTACTGGAGATATCAGTTGTATCTTTCTGTGCAGGTTTTCCGACGGCGGGCCTTCAGTTGAACATGTTCTCGTAAAGCATTTCACCCCTCTCTCTCTCGGGCCTCATACTTTAGGGGGCATCTGTTACACAGTAATTTGTCACCGTCCCTACCATTCCCCGTCCCACACAATGGAGGACCCATTTCGTGACCTGTGAACATTGTCATGCCTTGAAAACATCATCAATGCATCCCTCTAAGCATGAGCTTTATTTGCCCTTGAGACATCTCCTTGCAAAAATCATGAAAAACATCCCTTTTGGCATTGGCGCGGGCAAACAGTTCAGTACTCGCGCCAATGGGGAAAATCCTGCAAAGAGGTAGCGCCACCTGGCGCTCTGTCATAGAGCAGCAGTCGCGCCACCCATTTTAGGGATTGTTTTTTAAATATGGATGGCGGAAGTTGAGTTCAAACAAACTCACAAACCATTGCCTATCTTGAGTTGGGAGGTTTGGCTGCGGGAGTTCTATGGAAGGGAAGTGGTTTTGCCACATTTCATGGAACCTTCCTTGTTGATAGGGCCAATCCCATAATAATAGGGATCCCAACTCCCTCCTTCCCCATCTATAAAAGCCTGCTCAATCCCATGGCAAGCTAGTCTTGAAGTGTTGAAGCTTTGCATCTCCATATTCCCAATTGCCTTTGTGCTGTAAAGAATCCTTTCTTTCCCTTAAGGCCCATTCAAGTAAGGAGACCATTGTCACGAGACTCTGGAGAGGTCTTCCCTTTCCTTGGCGAGCTTTGCGAGACGTGGACGACCGGAGACCCGTTCGAAGGAGGCTGCGACGTCAGAACTTGGTTGTAACCTCTATTCGTTTATTATTTAATAGATGATTATGATTATGGTTCCACTCTGTTTTCCATCATGTTAATGCGAGTAATATCTTTTCTGACCGATGTTTAGTTACGTATGCTGGTTTCTATGCTTGTATCTGTTCGTTTCTTCTATGTGCAGGTGTTCATCCGCGGAGATCGTGGAAGGATTGTGATCTGCCAGGGCTGAAGGACGGGGATATTTCTTCTTCAGATCGTAGCGTTGGAATCCAGGTAGGCTTCTATTCCTAGTCTTTCCATTCGTAACTAGGAGCTTGCGTCATAGCATTGTTTGTTTGTTGCTAGACCCCTGCTGGGCTAGTAGGGATCGCCTCTGTCCGCAGAGGGGATTTACCTCGTCAACAAGAAGAAATATCGTCACCTCATAAGCCCTTGAATATGTTTCCCACTCCATCCACTCCACTTTTGAGCTCACATATCAGATCACCTACCCCACCGCACAATCCATATCCACCACCACCTCCACCTGCTCCTAAAGTAGATATGGCTGCATCCATGAAGTTACCTAATTTCAGAGTCATTGGCAATGAGGAAACTGATCACTTATGGTTTGTAACTGAGGTCGTATGGTAGGCTCAACAAGTAAATAATATTGATCTTAGAAAAGCGCAGCTGGCTACTACATTTCAAGGTCACACGCGACTGGTACATTAGGTATGTGCAAGAAAACCCTAATTCTACTCTGGAAGAAATTAAAGCAGCAATAAAAGAACAGTTTAAGAAACCTAAGCCATACACGCAGCTAGTGATAGAGATGAAGGATATCCATCAAGAACCTAATGAATCTGTATGCGAGGCTGATCAAATATTGAAGCGCACCATCAGAGATGGTAGATTTGTGATTGATGATACTCAACATAAAGAATGGTTCATTGCTATGTTTCTCTCGCATCTGCACCAGCCATTAGGTCAGCAAAATATTGTTACATAAGTTGAGGTTGTAGAAGTTGCAATGAAACTATAAGCTACCACAACACTTATTGCCCTGCGAACTCAAAAAATTCAGAATCATCTCAAAGAAATGCATCTGGAAATTCATATCATGTGCCAAGACAAATGCAAGGAGGTTTGCGCAGAGGTATGGTGTATAAAGTGTAAAGCTTCTGGGAATCATAAAGACCAGTGTCTTGTTTTTCACAATTATCTAAATGCTGGAGGTTCTAGTCCATTAAATAGACCTGTATGGTGTACTATATGTCATATTGTTGGACTACATGATACAGATTCATGCCTGAGGGTTGGAAAATATCAGTCTGACTTACAGTAGAAATTTTGCAAGTTTTTTTCATCATTAGGGAATGATGAGCATCATTTCCTGACCTATGATATGATGTTGGATAAATATGAGATCTATAGAATGCAGGTTGAGCCTACATCACCAGCATCCCCTTCTAGGTGCGGAGGATTCCAAGGTAGAGGAAGAGGCAGAGGAGGAGGATTAGTTGGTTGAGGAAGAGGAAAAGTGATTTTCTATAACTATGATGATGTTGGTCATTATGCACACGACTATCTGAATCCAGCAAGGCAGTTCTGCAAGTACTATAGACAATTTGATCATGTTATAGAATATTATCCTGTATTTATTGATAAAATGCAGGAAAAGAAGGCCCCAATGCAGAATCTTAAAATGGTTCACGCTAAGACTCGTGAGGAAGATCCTTGTGTGAATGTAGTTACTATGAGCGGTGTATCTACCAATGAAGATAAAGGGAATCAACCTTCCATTGATGTATGGATCCGAAAAGAACTTGAAAGCAAAGAAGGCCTTAATATTCTGCATGCAAAAGAAACTTTTATTGAAGCAAGAAAATAATTCACAGAAGGAGATACTTTACCAAGTGGTAGAACACTGAAAGGAGCCGGAGGAGAAGAGATTAAGCCATTTTCACAAGCATGTATAAAATTTTTGCGTAACAAAAAGGTTGTTGAAAATTTGCATGCATTGATAGACAATTTCACAGAAAAAGAACATCCTCTAGTAGAACAGCGCACAGTCAACAAAATCCATAAGAACAAGAAGAGAACGAGTAGAGAGATGTGTCTGACCGCGCAGATTGGTGCTTATGAAATAGACCAATTCATTCTAGATTTTGGATTAGACACTAATGTTCAAACTAAAAAAACCTGGAAACGCATGGGATAACCAAATTTGGAATGGTCCACCATCCAACGACACATGGCTAACCAGCAGAAGATCATTCCCTTGAGGATATTGTCAAAATTTATGGTCAATATAGAAGAAGTTAAGGTGTTGGAAGATTTTGAATTCATACTGATTATAGATGATATTGATCCCTATCCTGCACTACTAGGATTGGATGGGTCCATTGACATGGATGGTGTTATCAATATAAAGAAAATTAGAATGGAATTTGAGAGCAATGGAGTAAGGGTCATCATTCCTTTGGATCCTGCAGAAGGTCAAAGGTATACTGAACCAGTATGCGTTGAGGATGAGATTGATCAAATATATAAGCTAACTTTGTGCGAGGAAGACTGGATCTTTCTGACAGTGGATGAGAAACTTAAATGGGAGAAGGATATTTCATGTTTTTCAGACTCATATGAAGAACTAGAGAATTGGCAGAACCACCTGCATGAGGTGTCTGTGCTGCGTTGTAATTGTGTGATCTGCGCTCTACATTGCATAACATCTGAGGTACATGATTTCCCACACTATGATGGCTCAACTAATGTAAATGCATTCCTGGGAGAACTAGAAAGATCTGTGTCAGCAGAACAGAGGTTCCATGCTTTGGATCTTGGTTTTCGCGCTACTCCGGCAAGATGGTGGGAAACACATAAGGAGAATATGGGATATTGGGAGGAATGTGCACAGATGATGCGGCTACGATTTGAATGCCCAGTCATTAAAGAATAAGACTTATACTCTGGCAAGGAGGATCCACGCAGACATCTGGCCAAGTGGAATCAAGTATGGGGTGTAGAACTAAGACATGAATGGGTTCATATGTTTATTCATACATTGGGAAAGGTGCCAATTGAATGGTACTTAGAAACAGAGCTGTGCAGAGGCACTAGCGACTGGTCTGCACAGGTAGATATTTTTATCCTTACCTTTAGCATTTAAAGTGGGTTTGATATCATTGGTGAAGCTTTGATCATTAATGCGCTGATAAGGGAGACTGTGCATTGCCAACACTTGCCACTAGTAGAAGTGAGGGAACCGCGCGCGCTCACAGGACCCTCCATCCCCTCAATCTTCAAACAAATGCACTCCATGCTGAGCATTGTGGAATACTACAGAAATTGCATTCCCCAGTACTAATTAATAGTTGTTCCCATGACCAGATTACTCAAAAGAGGTGTGATATTCCATTGGGATGATGAATGTCAAAGAATTTTGCAGTTACTAAGGGATATGGCATATACTATGCGATATGCTTTGAATTACCAGGTCAACGAGCCTATGTTTGGGGGGGTGGTCTATAGATGGTTATCCTTAGCTATGGATTATATGCGCAGCAAGGTATGGCACGCGCGCGGTATCTGTGCCAGGGGATTGACTGGAGCGCAGAGGTGTCAAAAACTAGTCGTTGGAACAGTAAAACTGGATAAGATAGAATTATTACCATTTTTAGGAGCATCCAAGATGCATTTAATGAGGGGATTTTTCCAGATTTGGGACCGTTTTTTCAGTAATGGAACCTCATTAATGCCCAAGGATTCGTTTCAGATGCTCCACAAGTATAAATATGACTCATGGGATCGCAGTAGTTCC
Source organism: Pinus albicaulis (assembly GCA_034641835.2). Taxonomy (NCBI): domain Eukaryota; kingdom Viridiplantae; phylum Streptophyta; class Pinopsida; order Pinales; family Pinaceae; genus Pinus; species Pinus albicaulis. The sequence continues at coordinate 630,038,822 of CM076571.1, forward strand.
CTTTTCCTTATAAGCGGTTTTTATGCTCTAATCTTTCTATTTGTCATTGCCTTTGTTGTGTCTATGTCAGGATTGGCTCCTATTTTTTAGGAATCATTGTGCCAAGCTGGTTTAGGGTACGTAATTCAGAGCAGAATGACTGCCACCAAACCCAGAGATGACCCTGTTGCACAGGAGGTGCCTGTGGTCAAGACCCCTGCACCATCAAAAATAAAGAAGGGACAAACATCTGGGACACACAAGTCCCCAAGAGAAAAGACCCCCAAACTGCGCCATTCTATTGGAGAAAATATGAAGAAACCTATGCTTGAACTCCCAGACACTATTGAATAATGGGATGATGACGTGGTAAAGGTAGCCCCATTATCGCAGCTTCTCGGTTACATTGCGTTACGCAAACCCATAGTGAAAGTGTCGAAGGACTTAGATAAGGTGCGCATGGGTATTCAAGTACCCATGATCCTAGAGAACATCCCAATGGAGGGGGGTATGCTCGAAAAAATCCCTTAGCTGTGATTCGATGAATGGGACATCCCAGATGTTGAGAAGTTTCCAAAGCTTTATCTTGATCTAGTTCCTCATGCAAGAGGTCTGGTGCGCCTTGAACTGAAGAGAGAAATGCTAGGTATGCACAAGGAAGGCCTCCTCAATCTCTTGCAGATCACTCATTTTGGGCGCAGCCCCATTAATGATATCTGCCTCAGGAAGTTATTGGTGTTGGTGCATGACGATGTGCTCTGGATGGGAGAGTGCATCCCAATTGATGTAGAACTTATTCAGAGAATCACAGGATTTCCAAACAAGGGGTATGACCCTATGGTATATTTCAGAGGGAAATCGCAGGATAAAGAACTGACGGAAAAAATCAAGAAAAATTATGATGCTACGTGCAAATCCTGGGGATTCTTGGTAGAATAAATTAACGATCTGGTAGTCTATTTTGGCATGATCATCTTGGCTTTCTAGATGATGTGCGAGTGTGGGCCAAAGGAAGTGCCCGTGCACGTGATTGCGCTAGCTGGAAGGTGCGAAAAAGGATTCATCTACAATTGGTACGCGTACCTATGCAAGGAGTTTCTTGAAAACATGCACGAAATCCAAGAGGAGGGAAATCACTTTCAACATGCTTGGCTCTTGTTGTTAATTGCACTCATTGGGTGGAAAACACCCGAAGATACCCAATTCCCTGAACTTCCAAAGCCCATGTCTGAAGCTGCGCAATATGCAACCCTCTGTAACTCCTTTGACCCAGTGCGTACAAAAGAGAATAAGATATTTTGGGTTCAGTATGATGCTTGCTTATACCAGGCAGTACATTCAAAGCCACGACTACCCCAGACTCTTTATGACCAATACAATATGGTAGCTGACTTTAAGGCTACATTTCAATATCCACATCCACGCGAAGGGCGCTGTGAAGGGTGTATGATATGAGTTGCCTTACTTGGTGACTGAAGACGATCTAATCTAAGTTACAGCAGACTGGCCACTGGCCTGGTTGACTCCACCAACTTAACCGTGCACCCCAACAGGTAAATAAATAAAGAAGGCTACTAAAAATCATGTCGAGTCAGTGACTGTGACAGATAAACCTGGTGAGAAGTCACCTACACCAACCACAACAGGAGAAACCACTGATACCACCACAGTTCAAGAATAAATGGCTCTGTGCCTAAGGAAAATGAAGCAGAAACATCAAAAGGCACAAACCGTGGTGCGCAAACCACGGTTGGGTTGCGAAAGAAGCAGAAGGGGTCTAAGAAAATAGGACAGGAGGTCTTGACACTTACAGAGGACAATCTCAATGAGATCGCAAATACAGTCACCTCAGCCCAGGAAGATCGATGGATGGACATGGAGGTCCAATATACATATTCATTGGAGATTGTATAGTTTGGCCTACAAGAATAGAAAATTCAAGAAATCCAGATTCAGGCGAGCGTGATTCAAGCGAGCTGGACCAGTGCGCTTGTTACCAACGCATAACCTTTGGACATAGCCTTTCCATCATCTAGGGAGGGGCGATTTGTTCATATCCCCCTGCCAACAATCCAAATGGATGCAAGCCAGTGCACTCAGTTTTCTGGTAGAGGTGATGTTCACATTAACCATGCCGTGTTGCCTCTAGGAAAACTCCACCTACTACACTTTTTCATTGTTGATGAGCTCTAGTGCTGAGAATCCATAGCGCAGACACTAACCAAGGATGAACAGAAGCAGGCTACCCAAGCACATGAGCAGCAGAGACAAACTGAAGCAACATATAGAGAAGCATAATCCCAGTGTGTTGCACTGGAAGCCAAGATATACCAGCGGGTCGTGGCCATAGCTGCACCCACAGAGAAGTTGGATGGACTAGCTGTTGCGATCAAGGTTGTGTGCATGGAAGCTCACACCATTCGAGTAGAATATGAGCAGCAAATCATGGACCTCCAGACCAAGTTGCAGCAGGAGACACCACCCAAGGTTCACGACAAGAGAGCAGCAGAAGTTAAGTAGGCTTAGGAGAGTATTGTCACCGCAGTCACTCGGTGTGACCAGTCCCTGAATGAGGCCATGGACATTTATGCCTCTGTCCATAACGATATGGTCATGCAGCACTAGTGCACAGACTTAGCACCAAGGAGCGTCAGTTTGAGGAAATCCTCATAGTATCATCCACATTGGTGATCATGTAGAGGATTGCTCGTCTGCAAGAAGGTCATAGACTCGAGGGATAAATTTCAGACTTGCGCTGCAAGGAGCAGGTGCTCAAGGAACGAATGCAACCATGGGCATAGGAAGCATTGAAACTTTCTCAAACGCTGGATAACACCCTCAAAATTATTCATCAAACCTAGCGTAGTGTGGAGATGCCAGCTGAAGGGCCTATGACAGATAAAATGGTTTAGCAGATGCAGAGTGCAGTAGCGTAGAGCCTTGAGTTAGTGCTCCCTCTCCAGACTTCTTTCAAGATGCTCAAATACAAAACCAAGGAGACAGGAGCAGCGCCTCGATGACTCGGGACGTGTAATATTCCCAAATGGGAAAAGCAGGAATATAGTGCAAAATTTTGGAAAAAAATTGCAGATCATGATTTATAAAGCAAGAGGCCAATATGGAGACTTTTCATATGTTATTACAGCAACAAAATATGTGTAAGAAATGGCCCATAAAATTCATAACAGGAAATACAAGCCTCTAATGAATAAAAAGCCTCAATAAGAGGTGCTGCAACCATATATAAATGTTGGAAAACCCTTACAGAGTTATTTTATTGGCTCTGCAATATAAATTTATTATACATCAGATATAGAGCTAATATGTGCTCCCAAATTTATATCTATATCAAATCCATGCACTATAAAAGCTCCTCTAAAGAACCCCTCAAGGGTTTTCAGCAAAACACCAAGTACAAGATGTAGATATGAGATCTAAGCCTGCAGATCTACTAAAAAATACAGATATGGAAAGTGTGGCTGATCTGATATGATCAATAAAATAGCCTCCTCCAATAGATCCTCAAATTGAAGGGCAGATCCCCATCACTAGAAAATCAACTCTCCAAATGGTCTGCCAAACCACCCTGCAACTCCTCCTATAGAAATAACATAGATATGGAAGTAAATTTCCCTGTAGGGATCAAAATAAGGTTGGCTTGATGCCAGGATCTGAAAATGAGCTCAATTCCCTCCAATATTGTCCTCCCAATGGATTAGAACCCTCCTCCACTGAAAATGAGCAATGAAATGGCCTAGATCTAAAGATCTAGCCTCCACTTGTTGAAGCTTGAAAAAACAACCAAAACCTCAACGGGATCTGTGCTGTAGTTGAAAGAAGAAGCTTGGCCTTAAGCCAGATAGTGGACAATGTAGTGCAAGACTCCTCCAAGAGCTCCTCTGTAATATTCCAAAAATTTAGCCTTCAGCTAAATGGAATATTATAGTTTTTTTTATCACTAGGTAGGTGAATAAATGGGTGGGGAGGCCCATAAGTCTCCTTAGCAGCAATAAAAACACTTCAAGTGTGAAAGGAGACCTTTTTAGCAGCTAAATAAAGCACCTCCAAGTGTGGACATGGGTTGGATCATGTTGATTCAGTCAACTTTGACCAAGTCAACAGCGCTGTTATGGAGAAGTGGAGATTAAATGAAGAATAATGTAGTTTTGGAGGGAGATTGATCTCATGGAGGAAATGACCTAATTGAGTGGGGCCAAGTGTAAGTAAGCTCATAATATATTTAAGGAAGAGGATGGCAGCCATATGGGGGCATGTTTTGGGATTATTATTTTGTATATGGTCTGTTTAGACTTCTTGCATTCTTCAGCTGTTTAGTTGAGATTGTTGTGTTGTTTAGCACTGGGTGTTCCCAAGCGGGGATCCCATCTCTTTCCTTGAGAGGCCTCTTGGAAGAGTATTGCATTCATTTCCACATTCAGGTTTTTAGGCCAAGCTACAGCTTTCTTCATCAGCACATTTAGGTAATTGTGCTGTGTTGCAGGGTGTTGCAGTGGAGGGGTTAGAAACCCACTTTCTGAGCTAGTTTTTCATAGGAGGAAGGTTTCCTTCTCTTTGGAGCTAATTTTTGGAGATATCTTGGAAATATTTCAGATATTTGGCACCAGGCCATCTATTTCCCATCATTTATAGCATTTTTCCAGCAGGGAATTGCATTATTTTGGAAGGCAGCTTTAGTGAGAGATCTTGTGGCTCCTTCGGAGTGTTTTCTTGTGATTGGAGGGTTCAGCCTTTCATGGGAGGAGACCTTTGAGGAGATATACATCAGATTTTCTATATTTTAGCCTTATACACTCATGTGCTTCAGTTTTCAGTTAATCTTCAGCCCTAGAGCTTTAGATCCCATCTTGTATAGGGTGTATTTTCTAAAAACCCTTTCCAGGTTTTTTGTAGGAGTTTGTATTGAGCCTAGATCTGTATTGGGCATATCTTTTGAGGCATACAAAAACCCTACATATTTTTTACATTATTTTTATGTAGCAGTGTGTTTATAACTGTGTTGTAGCAGTTCTCCGGCATTTTTGTATTGTGACAGTAGCTCATTTGTGGAGTGATTGTTTATGGGAGGCTTGTTCCTTCATTGTACATGGTTTATGCCTCACTATTTATGTTGATTTTCTGATATAATACATGATGTTATGTCTCCATATTGGTCTCCATTTTTCATGAGTTGATTTACACTAATATTTCCAGTTTTGTGTTCATATATTGCTGCATTCCCCATTTAGGAATGTTACAGTGGTATCAGAGCATAATCTTGGCTCAGCCTGTGGATCTCAACCATTATGCTAACAGGAGAATAATAATAAGAAGAGATTTACAAAGAAAACAGACACATGACTCCATTGTTTGGAGGAAGGAAGGAAGAGATGCTCTCAAAGAATTTTCTTCAAACTATGCAGAGAATTCATGGAGATATCAAGAAGATGAGAAGGGATATGTGTAAGGAATCTCCAAGCGAGTTTGAATCTAAAGCAAACTCTAGAATGTCACATGATGAGTGTGAGCATGCAGCCACACACCATGATCCACAGTGCATTCATATTCCCCGATTGACTATGAGAGGGAGGAAGGAAGAAGGAATGCCTAGGAGAGAAACTCTTAGTGATTATTTGCAAGAATATGAATCTAAAACTAAGAGGTTTAGAGATCATATCACCTTCCAAGAGTTTTTCAAGATCAAGGTGGACAGGAGCAAGCAGCATGATATGGATAGATTTTTTCTATCTACTTTTGATGGTTCACTGAAATGTTCAGCAAGAGCTTGGGTAAAGGAGCTAGACACCAATTTGCAGCAGCACCAAGTTCCTGAAGATGAAGCCATCAAAGCTACAGCGTTGCATTTTGGAGGTAAGGCATATGCTTGGTGGATATTTGAGTCCTTTTCATTAAAAAATGCAAATACTTCCTCTTATGAAAAGTTCACTAGGAGATTAGTGGAAAGGTTTGATGGAAAACATTCTGAAACATATTGGGTGGAGCCAAACAAACCAAAACAAACAAAACTTTTGCATGGGTTGGAAGGACCTATAAACTCAACTCCACTTCAGAAAACAATTGAAGAGGCTAACATCTTGCATAATACTTTTCTAGAGGCAATATCTCTATCTCATATTCTTGGACAAGAGGGCATGGAGACCCCTTTTTCAAAAGAGGATCCTCTTATTGAAAAGTTTCCCATTCATATTGAAGAGGAAGAGAAGGTTGGGGGCAACAGCACTGTCATATCTAGAGCATATCTAGCACCTCATGCAGAGGTAGATGGAGCACTTGCTCCAACAAGAGGGATTACTGTATCATTGCAAGGACTTCCCCAGGATCTCATATGTGGAGGTCAAGGCACAATCAATGAACAGCATGATTGTGAAACCTTGCAGATGGAAGGAGAAGGTAGGGAAGATGACCAGCATCACATGATGAGGAGCACACACCCCTATCTATTTTAGAAGAGTGATGCACAGAAGAGGCAGACTGATTTGCGCAGTGAGGTTATGGACAAAGTTGTCCATTCATATGTGCAGTCTACTCTTGACATTGATGTCTCACTGCATGGAGGCATTCCACCAGGGAGACCACTAGATATAGAGCTAGTGAGAGACATCTTACCTTTTGGTTCACCACTCTTATATTTCAGAGGGGTGGATACTTTGGCAGGGTCCATTACAGTGCAGAGATTATAGGGTAGACTCAAAGAGGAGGGATACATTCTCCCATTTTCATCATTACCCACTCTCATTACTTATTCTACGCTGACATAAGTTGTTGCAGTGATGGGGAATGGAACCACTATGGTGCAAGGGAGTTGTTCCATGGGTTTAGAAAAACAGAGGGTACTTCCCTTGAGGAATGAATCCTCCATACATTGGAGTAGATGGAGGCCACTCATGCTTACATTGGCCAAGAGCAGGAGGTTATTTTTGGATGATAGCTTCTCATGGGAGGCCAACTTCCAAAGGCCACCACTTCTATTTGTGCATGAGTAGCTACATGGTGAGCAAGGTAGCACTTTGGAGGATGACTTTGGCATGGGGGATGTCAAAGGATAAGGCAACAGCATGTGGGGAGCTTCACATTTCATATCTTTAGTGTTGTCTCTTAGGAGGGTAGATCCATATTGGAGGTCTCAACTTTTGGTAGAGTACTCCAAGGATCTTGGTGCTTGCATGATTCTTGATGACCCGGAGAGAGATGATAGATACATGGTGGAGGATGAGGTCATATATTCCTATGGCAGAGTCTTCTTGACTAGATTTTCTGAGCTCAAGAGGAAGCTACTACATGCAGCACATGTGGACTTTCTTTCCATGCACCTTGATGCATTTCATTCTTTGATGGAGGAGTTCACTTGGGAGGGCATCCAACAGGATATATATCAGCATATGGAGAGATACATAGCTCATATGGTGATGGAGAGGTTGTCACAGCCACTTCCTCACTCATTGGGAGTGAGGGAGAGCTTTTAGTTGACCCATTTCAGCTCAAAGACCAGAGTACATAGTAGAGAATGTACATTTCTTCATTATGATTTGTACTCCTTTACTTTATATGAGCAGCGTGATGTACCAAGGAGAATTATCCCTTATTTTATATTATATTTTGATGTACTTGAGGCCATTTGCAGAATTGATGTTGGCCATGCTATTGGTTGTTTGTGGGGGAGGCCACATGATTCTTGGTGTGCACCATTGGCACCACATTTTACTTTCATGATCTTATCTTGCAGGATGATTGTGGCAGCGAAAAAGTGGCTAGAAATACGCTTGTTATTATTTATTTTGAGGTAGGCACAGGATGCATTGCGCTGGTTCCATGTGTGAAACTATGACCCACTTTCCGTTTGTCATATGGAAAAAAAATTCATTGGTTTTTGCTTCCATATATTGATGATGTTCTTATGTTTATGGGAAGCTTTGTTTTGAGAGTGGCACAAGAGTTGGAGGTGCCCATTAGGAGTATGATTCTCCCTATTTTATATTTTGTATGTTTCAGGAGAAAAAATGGGAAAACCATGATTTCCACACTACATCTCTTTTCTTCATGTGGGAGGAGCCATTTGGAGGACTTGAGTTCTTGGAGGGGGCACTTCATGGATGTTTTGTTTGGTGGGGTAACTTGGGCCATTCTTGGAGGCCATGAAATTTCAGCCCAAGATTATCAATAGCCCCATACTTACCATAAATGGAGAGAGAAACCACTTGGATGGAAAAATCTAATCTCTCCATGCAGCGCCAATACATTGCATAAATCGAGGGTTGAGGATTTCTTTGATGAGCTACCTAGGAGGGCTCATTTAATTTGGATGATAGCATGGGTATGGGAGTCTCTCATTGGGAATGAGGTTCCCCATTTTTTTCATCACTCCTACCTTGAGGAGGCCATTGGACAGTAAGAAGGTTTCCACTTACACCTTCCACCTTTTCATGATGTGAACCATTGGGTTTTGCATACTTGGGAAGAGCCATTGGAGGGAATATTTATTGCAGATTATCTTGAGTAGTGGTGGGGACTATTGATGAGGAGGCCACAAGAGGAGGAGGGGAGGAATTTTTCTCTCCCTGTACAGTTGCTTGAGGACAAGCAACATTTTGGAAGGGAGGACTGTAATATTCCAAAAATTTAGCCTTCAGCTAAATGGAATATTATAGTTTTTTTTATCACTAGGTAGGTGAATAAATGGGTGGGGAGGCCCATAAGTCTCCTTAACATCAATAAAAAAAATTCAAGTGTGAAAGGATACCTTTCTAGCAGCTAAATTGTAATGTTCCCAAAATTAGCATAGAGCTAATTTGAACATTTATTTTTCTTATATCAGCTAGGAGGTGAATAATTGGGTAAGGAGGCCCATGAGTAGGAATAAAATCCCTCATAGTGTGAAATGGATCATCAAAGTAGCTATATTTTTCACCCTCGAGTGTGAAAAGGGGAAAATGCAAGAGGAAAAAGTCAAGTTTGACCAAGTCAACAGCGCTGCCATAGGGGGAGTGGATCACTTTGAAAGACAGCGCAGTGTGAATTGGAGGAGAGATCATTTGGTGGAGGAAACCCTAATGTTTGGGGGCCAAGGAAAGAAGGCTTTCATTTGTATAAAGGGAGGACAAGGCAACCATAAAGGGATATGTTATTGAGTATATAATTTGGTCTGCATGACTATTTCTTTCTCTATTTGTTTAACTGAGATTGTTGTGCTGCTTAGCACAAGGGATTTCCTGTTTAGGAGTCCTTATCCCTTCTTGAGAGGCCTCTTGAGGGATTTTACTTCGTTCTCCACATTTCAGGCTCAAGGCCAAGCCACCTCCTTCAGCTACAGTGTTATTCTTGTAGCACGAAACGTTATGTTGCAGGATGTTGCAGTGGAGTGTTCCACAACACCATTTCCTTAGATTATCTTTCAGAGGAGGGAGCTTATATTCCTCTGGGAGGTTGGTGAGGAAGATCTAGGAGCTGATTTCACATCTTTGGCACTAGTCCAATCACTTCCCATCTCCTACAGTGCAGTCCATCTTCTTGACTGCATTATTTCTGAGTGTATTTGCAGTGGGGGTTTGCACCACTATTTTGGAGGGTGAGATCTTCAGTGATTGGATCAGCCTTTCACCTGAGAGATCCATTGGATGAGATTCAACCATCATATGCAGCATATTTAGTTATCTTCATCCATTTCTTGAGTCGCAACTACTACTCAGTTTTTGTGACTGCAACTCTGGCATTTTGGCCATTATGTATATTTCAGCCAATCCTTCTAGGATTGACATGACATTATTTTTCTGGGGTTAGAGCTTTGCTCCCCACCTTATTTGAACCGTACATTTCTAAATCTATGTATTGAAATTATTTATGTAGCAGTGTCCCTTATAGACTGCGCAGTCATAGCCTTGGATTTTCCATATGTAGCAGTGTATTTCATATTTCTTCTACATGTTCCTTTGAGGTTGGTTTGCCTAAGCTTGAGTGATCATTTCCTCAAGATATTGTACACATTCTACTGTTGTAACATAAATAAGATGGCTATGAGATCTTCTTACATTTTCTGAAGTTGGTGCAACACTGCCCTTTCATTGATGTGTTTACATATTGTTGTAGCTCCACATTTGGAATATCTTAAGATATTCCTTATAGTGTATATTTTCCCTATTTTGGGATATTACAGTGGTATCAGAGCATGATCTTTGGCTCAGCCTGTGAGTTTCAGCCATAAGAAGATAGAAGAGATCAAGATGATGAAGAGTATGGGCTTGATCTCATCAGTTTTCAGATCCAGAAAGGACCTCTCCAAGGAGGTTAAGAAGATGGAAGAAGGAGAAGAGGAAGGACCATACACTTCCTACTCTCAAAGAGAAGAAGACATGAAGCATGAAGAACACTTGGAATCTAAAGTTCTAAGTGAATATCTTACTGAATACTGAGCTAAACCTAGATCCTTCAAATAGACTCTAGCTTTACCACAATCTATTCAGCTGAAGGAAGAGAGAAGACCCTACAGCTACGGGATGATGAGAGGCAATAGATTTCTATTGTCCACTTTTGATTGTTCACTCACACGTGCAGCTGAGGCTTGGGTGATGAAGCTAGTGGCTTTCTTCCTGCTACATCCTGTAGTAGATAGAAAGGATATAGAAATTGCAGCGCTGCACCTTGAAGGTGAAGCAAATACTTGGTGGTTCAACCATTGGATCCATGCAAGGGTATCTACCCTTGTTGAGTTTTCTCAAAGATTGATCAAGAAATTTGGCAAAGAGGAGGAGAAGCCCTCACCACCAGTTGAAGAGGCATGTACTAGCGATGTTGTAACCATGGAGGAGTAGCCTTCATCTTCAATAGTTTGGGAAGCCAACACATATGAAGAGGAAACTCTTGCATTCCTACAAGGAGCTTCCAAATTTCACCAAGGTATGCTTGAATGTCCATTCCTTATCATTTCAGAAAATATTATGGATGGGTCCACATCACTGCATATTTTTAATTTAGAGCAAAAGAATTGCACTATGCTGTACAAGAGCAGAGATGAAGAAAAGAGGAACCATTCCTCATGGGAGCATTCCAATGGCAGCTTCATTCAGGAAGCCATGAAGGAAGCAGTAAGGAGGAGTAGACATCTGAATATAAGAAACTCTTTATCCTCTCTAGATGACACTCTCTCAATGAGCATGCCATAGCTCAAAGAGAGACTTCTACTTGCAGCAAATCCAAGGCCTCTTTGGTTTTGGAAGGCCATGCATGAGGAGGAGATTTCATTGGGGGTGTACTTCAACACATCATGGAGTGCAAATTTCTTCAACAGTTTGAGGAGGTTCTTCCCTTCTCACACTTGGATCTTTATGGATTCAAGGAGGAGCAGATAGATGATGGAGGACATCTTAGGATGGATAACATCTCGCATGATTGTGTTGGACATTCCTTGAGCCCTACACATAATGATGGGAGGTTTTTTCCTACCACCTATTTGGGACCTTATGGGATCAACTTGATCCTTGAGAAGATTTCATTTCAACATCCCATGAAATGCAAGGACAGAAATATGATTTGGGAGGATGGTAGCCCTCATGGAAGGAGTACCAAGATGGAGGATGGAAGGAGACATCCACAAATTATTGAGTGCATGTGGATGAAGACCAAGAGGCTAGTAAGCCACTTGCATATCTATGACACCAGGCAGCAAGAGGCTTGGTTGCGCTAGTTACTCTTGAAGGATTTTCGTCATCACTTCGCATACACTCTTCCTAAGGGTATGGGGATGGATAAAATGTGGCAGGATGGTTACATCATTCAGCAGCAAAGAGTATGGATGCATGGTGTTTATGTGGCATTCATATCATTCATTATGTCTTCATCACATGTCTTGTATGATGAGAGCATGAGGAGGAAGCAAACACTTGTGTTGCTTGGGTTGTACTTGAGAGAGCAAGGGTAGATTTTCTCTCACATGTTATATGATTTTGCAAGAGTAGGAGATGGCACTATCATGGTGCAAAGGGGCTACTCCTTGACCTTAAATGAATATGAAGTACTTCCATTTTGGGAGGAATTTCCTAATTGCAGCAACATTGTTGGAGAAGTCGTTGACAAGGATCATGTCAAAGAAATGAGCTATGGGTTGGCAAGAGCCTATTTGCATAGGCCAACAGCGTTGTTCCTTTGGAGAATGGACTTATTCATGTATTCATGCATCACTTTACTTTCAGCACATGGTGAGAATGTTGTTTTTACATCCATTGATTATGTAACACAATACTTGCATCTTCTTACCATTATCATACAGTGCATTGCTCCACAAGATGGCAAGTTTATTGATGAGCCCCATAAACAAAATTTTGCCAACTATTATGATGGAGACATCCATCCTTTTTTTAACCATGGGCAAGTGTTTTATTCTTTCTTGTATGCTGAGTTGGCACACTCACTCATTTACTATTCACTAGTAGATGTGATGATTCACACAACTAGCCATTTGTCAAAGCACCACTTGCCATGTTATTTTCTGAAGTTGCAGTGGGAGATACTGCGTTGTGTCCACCTGAGATATTGTTTGTATCATGCAGCATCATGTGAAACATTCATAAAACTTCTCATTTGGATGCCCTATGATGAACATGTCCTATTCATCATGGATGAGATGTTTTTGGCCAGCTTGTTCTTCATTGTTGGAGAGGAGATCCTTTCCAAGGATTGTTCTTCATTTTGCGACTTAAGGGAAATACTATTGCAGCCCATAATCAACACATACTCTACACTTATCATGAGTGGAGAGAAGGACAGTGTGGGGTAGACTACCTTGTCTTCCATGATCAGATTTTCAGCCCACCTACTTTGCATGAGCAAAAGGTGGAGGAAGATTTTTAGGAGTTGCCATGTTGGAGGGTAACTCATTTTTTATGGATGATTGCTTGGGGATGGGAGATTCATATGGGGATGGTAGATCCCAATTCATTTCAGCCTCATGCCTCAAGAAGGCCCTTAATTTCTATCCTTGTAGTTGCTTGAGGACAAGCAACATTTGGGAGGGGAGGACTGTAATGTTCCCAAAATTAGCATAGAGCTAATTTGAACATTAATTTTGATTATATCAGCTAAGAGGTGAATAAATGGGTAAGGAGGCCCATGAGTAGCAATAAAATCCCTCATAGTGTGAAAGGGATCATCAGAGTAGCTATATTTTTCACCCTCAAGTGTGAAAAGGGGCAAATGCATTAGGACAAGGTCAATTTTGACCAAGTCAACAGCGCTGCCATAGGGGGAGTGGATCACTTTGAAAGACAGTGTAGTGTGAATGGAGGAGAGATAACTTGGTGGAGGAAACCCTAATGTGTGGGGTCCAAGGCAAGAAGTATTTCATTTGTATAAAGGGAGGAAAAAGTAGCCATAGAGGGATATGTTATTGAGTGTAGAATTTGGTCTGCATGACTATTTTATTTCTCCAGTTGTTTAACTGAGATTGTTGTGCTGCTTAGCACAAGGGATTTCCTGTTTAGGAGTCCTTATCCCTTCTTGAGAGGCCTCTTGAGGGATTTTACTTCATTCTCCACATTTCAGGCTCAAGGCCAATCCACCTCCTTCAGCTACAGCGTTATTCCTGTAGCAGGAAATGTTGTGTTGCAGGGTGTTGCAATGGAGGGTTCCACAACACCATTTCCTTGGCTTATCTTTCAGAGGAGGGAGATTCTATTCCTCTGGGAGGTCAGTGAGGAAGATTGAGGAGCTGATTGCACATCTTTGGAACCAGGCCAAGCACTTCCCATCTCCTACAGCGCATTCCATCTCCTTGACTGCGTTATTTCTAAGTGTATTTGCAGTGGGGGTTTGCACCACTATTTTGGAGGGTGAGATCTTCAGTGATTGGATCAGCCTTTCACCTGAGAGATCCATTAGATGAGATTCAGCCATCATATGAATCATATTTATTTATATTCATCCATTTCTTGAGTTGCAGCTGCTACTCATTTTTTGTGACTGCAACTCCGGCATTTTGGCCATTGTGTATATTTCAGCCAATCCTTCTAGGATTGACTTGACATTGTTTTTCAGGGGTTAGAGCTTTGCTCCCCACCTTATTTGAACCATACATTTCTAAATCTATGTATTGACATTCTTTATGTAGCAGTGTCCCTTATAGACAGCGTAGTCATAGCCTTGGCTTTTCCATATGTAGCAGTGTATTTCATATTTCTTGTACATGTTCCTTTGAGGTTGGTTTGCCTAAGATTGAGTGATCATTTATTCAAGATATTGTACACAGTCTGCTTTTGTAACATTAATAATATGGAAATGAGATCTTCTTACATTTTCTGAAGTTGGTGCAACACTTCTCTTTCATTGATGTGTTTACATATTGTTGTAGCTCCACATTTGGAATATCTTAAGATATTCCCAATAGTGTATATTTTCCCTATTTTGGGATATTACAAGCACCTCCAAGTGTGGACATGGTTTGGATCATGTTGATTCAGTCAAATTTGACCAAGTCAACAGCGTTGTTATGGAGGAGTGGAGATTAAATGAAGAATAACGTAGTTTTGGAGTGAGATTGATCTCATGGAGGAAATGACCTAATTGAGTGGGGCCAAGGGCAAGTAAGCTCATAATCTATTTAAGGAAGAGGATGGAAACCATATGGGAGAATTTTTTGGGATTATTATTTTGTATATGGTCTGTTTAGACTTCTTGCATTCTTCAGCTGTTTAGTTGAGATTGTTGTGTTGTTTAGCACCGGGTGTTCCCGAGCGGGGATCCCACCTCTTTCCTTGAGAGGCCTCTTGGAAGATTATTGCATTCATTTCTACATTTAGGTTTTCAGGCCAAGCTACAGCTTTCTTCATCAACTTATTTTCTGCAGGTTATTGTGTTGTGTTGCAGGGTGTTGTAGTGGAGGGGTTAGAAACCCACTTTCTGAGCTAGTTTCTCATACGAGGAAGGTTTCCTTCTCTTGGGAGATCAGTTTGGAGACCTCTTGGACATATTTCAGATATTTTGCACCAGGCCATCTATTTCCCATCATTTACATTATTTTTCCAGCAGGGAATTGCGTTATTTTGGAAGGCAGCTTTAGTGATATATATTGTGGCTCCTTTGGAGTGTTTTCTTGTGATTGGAGGGTCTAGCCTTTCATGGGAGGAGACCTTTGAGGGGATATACATATGATCTTCTATATTTCAGCCTTCTACACTCATGTGCTTCATTTTTTAGTGAATTTTTATCCCTAGGGCTTTAGATCCCATCTTGTATAGGGTGTATTTTCTAAAAACCCTTTTCGGGTTCTTTGTAGGAGTTTGTATTGAGCCTAAATCTATATTGGGCATATATTTTGAGGCATATAATAGCCCTACATATTTTTTACATTCTTTTTCTGTATCAGTGTGTTTATAACTGCGCTATAGCAGTTCTCCAGCATTTTTGTATTATGACAGCATCTCATTTGTGGAGTGATTGTTTATGGGAGGCTTATTCCTTCATTGTACATGGTTTATGCCTCACTATTTATGTTGATTTTCTGATCTAATACATGATGTTATGTCTCCATATTGGTTTCCATTGTTCATGAGTTTTTTTACACTGTTATTTCCAGTTTTGTGTTCATATATTGTTGCATTCCCCATTTAGGAATATTACATCCTCAATGGAAGAGGTGGGATTCCCGATCAGGAACACCCTATGCTAAACAGCACTCTATCTCAGCTAAACAGCAAGAGAAATATATATGTCTAAACATACCATATATTCAGAAATATCATATGCATCAACAACCTTCATATGGCTTCCATCTTCTTCCTTAAATAAAATATGAGTTTGCAAACCCTAAGCCCCATCCAAAAATATCACTACATTCACACAAAGCATCTCCATATAAAACTACGTTGTCCCTCATTGATGGCCACTCCTCCGTGACAGCGTTGTTTATCCGGTAAAGGTTGACCCAATCAAAGTGATCCAACCCCTTTCACACCAAGGGTGCTTCAATTAAGCTACCAAGATTTGTCGCTTTCACATTTGGAATTGATTTATTCATTATTAAGGAGAATTTTGGACCTCCTTTGCCCTCTTATTATTTAAACAAAGCAATAAAAAAAATTGAATATTCCAATTATCTCATGACTAATTGGGAATATTACAGTCCTCCCTTCCTAAATGTTGCTTGTCCTCAAAAAACTGACAAGGTGAGTGCTGCAACTCTTCTCCTCCTCCATTGGTGACACCAACATGTGATAATCTTCCCTCGTAAGCTAATTATTCACCAATCCATCGCTCCATGAATTTCTCCTCCAAAGTTCTCATGAGATGCAAATAATACATCACATAAGGAGACAATAGTTCAAATGAAACAAACATGCTTTGCCCAATGTTCTCCCTAAAACATGTAGCATAGTGAACATGGAGAATCTTTATCCCATAGGGCACATACATACCTCCCATCCTCCCTCCATACATTCCCATAAAAATTAAAATTACATCATCAATGTATGGGATCAAAACTAAGTACATACAAACAAAAATTTGTGCATATGGAGGTGGGTCATAGTCCCACATGTGCAACCAGCGCAGTAAGTCTTTTGACTGCCTCAGATAATGATATGGTAAGTGGTTTCCCCACCACTTACTTGCTACCCATGTTATCTCACCATGGCTGAAAGTGTGAGATATGTTTGGTACCTTTGGAGTGCACCCATCATGATACAACATCATCTCCATTTTTCCTCCAAGGGAGTGGCCATGTTCAGAAATTTTTGTGGTCCAAAGTTGGCCATAAATTTTATATGGTATAATACTCCTTCTTGGAGCTATGGCCTGCATATACATGGTGAAATAATGCAAATAATAATCAAATGAAACATTAGTTACACAAACATGTTCTTCACCAAAATTCCTCCTCAAACAAATGGAGTGGTGCATAGATGTATCTCCTCTCTCAAAAGGAGAAAGAGGTGGCTGAATTAACTCCTTTATAGAGCTATGTTTTTTTCTGAACTCTACATGCTACATGAATCTTTGAAAATTTTGATATAGTTCTCCTTCAAAGCCCTTCCAAGAGTAGCTTCTCATGATGATGTTGTAGATTCTCATGGAATATGTGTGGCTGAAAAATAACTCTTCATAATCCCTTTGTAGTAACTTCTCCTTGAGCTTGGAGGATCTAGATAAGAAGATCCTACCATGATAGTAGATGACTCCTTATTGGACTGAATATCCCTATTCATGTAGTTGGTCATCAAGTATCATGCATGTATAAAGATCCTTAGAATAATCCACCAACAGTTGGGATTTCCAATAAGGATCAATCTCCCATAGTGACAGTGTTGATGATCTATCAAAAAGAATGTTTGTCATATGGTTTTTCTCCTCCTTGAAATCTCTCATGCCAAAGGTATATGATGGAAGGTTATTATTCCCTCCTTGCTACCCTTCTTGCATATGCACATGCTCCAGTAAAGGTTGAGGCTTTTGGAAGTTAGTCTCCCATGGGAGGCTATCATCTATCCAATACCTCCTTGGTTTAATCAAAGCATGCATGTGTGGCCACCATCTTCTATCATGTATGGAATATTTCTCTCTAAGTGAGATAATCTTCTGATTCTCCATAGCCAAGGAATGGTCTCCTGGCTCCATGATGGTGTCATCCTCCAATCTTGCAGCGTTTCCTCTCAGCATAGTATGAGGTGAGAGAGTGGCTATTGGTGATATTGGAAGAATATCTCCCTCCTTCTTGATCTTACCCATGCTTCTTAGCATTGTATTTTGGTATTCTAATGCTCTCATCCTTCTTGTATCTATGAAAAGAGCATCAAGATGTGAAACATATTTCTCCAAATCTGAATCAGGTGGTCTCCCAGGGGGTTTACCACAAGAAAATGATGTCTCATGGATTATCCTCATCTGCATAATAGAGGGGATCATCATATCCCTGCTTCCACTGCATAAATTCATCTATGTTTCTTGTGTGGAAGTTTCATGACAATTAGGTATCACTCTTAATGATGCAAGAGTGCCTCTAATTGGCGCAATTTCTCCCTCCTCACCTCTAGGTGGTGGTGAACCATCTTCTGCTACTCCAGCATTGTGACCCTTCCTTTGTTCTTCTTCTTCTTCCTCATCATCATCTGAGAATACCTCTATGTAATGTACTTTTCTAGTTGCATATTTATGTCTCGGTGCCCATGATTCTTGGCAAGTGAAGCAAAGCTTCCTTATTCTTAGATCTCTCCGGACATCATCATCAAGAGGTTTTTTGTATTGACTCTCCTTTAAAGGAGGATCCTTCTCTTCTTTTCCCTTTGATGGAAAAGAGGGCTTATGCTTAAATGTTGCCTTTGCTTATGGCAAGGCATCTTGAAGATCTTTAGCCCTTTCAATGGCAACTTGTAGGGTGTTGGTCTTGGTAGACTTAACCAACCCATGAATAGGTTCATCTAACCCATCAATGAACATATACACCCTTCTTGCTATAGATAAATCAGGAACCATAACAGAATGTTTTAAAAACTCAAAAATATAAGTTTCTGGATTACCTAATTGTTTAAGATTTACAAGCTTCATGAATGGTGCTTCAGGATCTCTTCTATCAAATCTTTCCACCAATATTCTAGTGAACTCTGAATAAGCAGTCACAATTGCATGACCCAATGTAGACAAGCCATGGAACCACCAGTCATGTGCTTCACCTTCAAGGTACAATGTTGCAATCTTAATGGCCTCCATCTCTAGAACCTTGTTCAACTGGAAGTAGATGTCAAGCTTCTCTACCCAAGATTTGGCAGCACACTTGGATGACCCATCAAAGTTGGGTAAGAAAAATTTTCCCATAGTGTGGTGTTGATCATGATTCTGAGTGAATCCACCACTTCTATTGTGATGCCTTGTTCTTCTATTTTCCTTGATTTGACAAAATTCTTGAAAACTCAAGTGGTCTTTGAATATCTGAGTTTGAGACTCATATTCCCCAAAATAGTCTTAAAGGGATTCTTGCTCTTTAAACCCTTCATTTCCCACAACCAAAAATGTAGGCATGGTAGAGCGTTGGGAAAATTGTGGTTGCTACACTGGTTGATCATTCTAGTGATGAGACATGCCAGAGCCTTCACCATGATGAAATCCTTTAGCAGATTCCTTGAATATATCCATTCTCATGTCTTTGATCTCTCTAGCAAGGTCGTGCATGGCTCTAAGACGGATCTTAGGGAAATCCTTCTCTTCATTTTCTCCTTCGGATAAAGGGGTTTTACCCTTGTCTTCTTGATCATTTGTATAATCAAATTTTCTGTGTCTTATTTTTTTAAACCTCCTCTCGCTATCAGTGAGAGGTTCTCCTTATTCAGATGACATACTGCTCTATGGAATGCATAGGTTGTGCCAAGATTATGCTTTGATTCCACTGCAATATTCCCAAATGGGAAAAGCAGGAATATAGTGCAAAATGTTGGAAAAAAATTTCAGATCATGATTTATAAAGCAAGAGGCCAATATGGAGACATTTCATATGTTATTACAGTAGCAAAATATGTGTAAGAAATGGCCCATAAAAATCATAACAGGAAATACAAGCCTCCCAATGAATAAAAATCCTCAATAAGAGGTGCTGCAACCATATATAAAAGCTAGAAAACCCTTACAGTGTTATTTTATTGGCTTTGCAGCAGCAGTTGATTATAAATCAGATCTAGAGCTGATATGTGCTCCAAAATTTAGATCTATATCAGATTGTTACACAGCAATTTGTCACCATCCCTGCCATTCCCCGTCCCGCACATTGGAGGGCTCATTTTGTGACCTGTGAGAAGTAACATGGCTTGAAACCACTTTCATGACATCCCTCTGAACAAGAGCTTTCATTGCCCTGAAGACATCTCCTTGTGAAAAACCCTAAAAATGGCCCTTTTAGCATTGGCGCGAGCAGGCAGTTCAGTACTCGCGCCAATGGGGAAAATACTTCAAAGAGGCCGCGCCATCTGGCGCTCTGTCCCAGAGTCACACTCGCGCCAGCCAATTTAAGGAGTGTTTTTTAAAAATAAATGGCAGAAGTTTCGTCCTAACTGATCCAGGAACTGATACCTATCTTGAGTTGGGAGGTTTGGCTACGGGTTTCCATAGAGAGGAAGTGGTTTACCACCTCTCATGGAAGCTTTCTTGAGGATAGGGCCAATCCCATGATTATAGGGATCCCAACTCCCCTTCCTCCATCTATAAAATCTTGCCCATATCCATTGCAAGCTAGTCTTCAAGTTCCCAAGAGCTTTCACATCCTTATGCTGCAAGAGCCTTCTTGATTCCCTTAAGGCCAAATCCAAGCAAGGAGACTATTTTCAAGTATCCGGAGAGAGAGGCTTGTCCCATCCTTGACAGGCTTTATCGAGACATGTTTTGCTGACGACCCGCCAAAGGAGAGTGCTGCGTCGAAGCTATGGTGGTATTCTTCTTTTGATTCATTAATGATAAGCGACTATTGGTTATGGTTCCACTCTTGTTCTTGATTATGTTCATGAGTTATGTCTTCTTCGACTGACATATAGTTGTATATACTAGATTTTATGCTTCCGTTTGTGTTGTTTCTTGCATGTGAAAGTGTCCGATCACGGAGATCGTGAGGATTGTGATCTGCCAGGGCAAAGGAACGGGAGCACCACCTCTTCTACAAATGACAACGTTGGATTCCAGGTAAGCCTTCATCGCAAGTCAGTTTATTTGCAATTAGGAACCTGCGCTGTAGCGTGTTTGATTGTTGCTAAACCCGATCTGGGCTAGTAGGGATCGCCTCTATCCGCAGAGGGGATTAACCTCTTCAACAATTTGGCGACTCTGCTGGGGACTCAGCTTGTTGTTTGTTTTGTAAGCTATGGACGGAGCCTGAAGTACAGCCAGATAGCCTTCGAAATGCTTTTTCTCTGCATTAGCGGAGTAGATCAACGCTGCTTCAGCCAATCTCCGATTTAGTTTACAGACTGAACAACTTGGAGTGTTGTCTTCTCTTTTCGGTCAATTTCTTGGCCTTGCTTGCTTGGTCAGCTCTTTGGACTGGTTTTTTCTGTTTGTTTGGATTTGTTTTAGCCTTGTCATCACTTTTATGTGTCTGAGATTTCTTGTTTTTCATTTTCCCATAGTAAACTCGGCTGGCACGCTTTTCAGTGTGATAGTCGCGCCCATTGGCGCAGGTTGCTTGTGTATCACCCGCGCCATTGCCTTTCTGGCGCTAATTTCAAGCTCACAGTCGCGCCAATCCTGTGAGCTATTAGGGTTTGTTGTGTTTTATGCTTTCTGGGACTGACTTGTGATTTCGATCTTGTTTTTTCGACTGTTTGAGTGCACTGGAGCCTAGTTTGACTGATTGTAACCTCCATCCTTTGGTTTTTTTCCTAATTCTTTCGATTTTGCATTCGAGCCCTAGGCAATCTAGGTGCTTTTGTGATTCGAGCCTCCCTTGGGAGTTTTTTGGTTTTCGTTCGTTCAGTCGACTTTGGGATTGCTTCCTTGCATTCGTTTGACAGTTGTCTATCATTTTATTGTGCTTTTTGAGTGACTGATTTCGTCTTCATTCGAATTTCGCTTTGCTTCATTTTGGGCCTAGATTACACGGCTCATTAGTGTCTTTGGGACTTTTCTTGGTTTTGAGGGACCTTTTGATCGATTTGAGATCTGATTTTTTGTGTCATTGAGTGAAATCTGCTTGTTTTTTCTCTCTTATTATCATTTCTCAAATTGCTTCTCATTTGTTTTCGGTTTGTTTAGTGCATCTAGCTCTCAAACATTGAAAATAAAAAATCTCTTTTGCTTTTGATTGATTAGTGCGAATTAAAATCTTTTCGGTGTTATTAGTAATTAGTGACTTTGAAAGAAAAGTTTTTAGTTTCATTAGCTGCATTAGAGATATCACTGATTGTCTTCCGATCATTTTGTTTGTGTAAAAAGCTCTTAACTCTTCTGAAGCTAGCTTTCATCGAACGAAATGATATACTGTGGCATGTAGTTTTGCATTTAGGAGATTTTTGAGACATCACATTCGCTAGGGCCTAAAAACTGAAACGTAATTGAAGATAAACTTTAAAATTTACTCAACTTACACTAAGGCAGCATTGAAATCTAACGAAACACATTTAGAGGTCTAGGCTAGAGACGTGTTCCGGCGTCTTAAAACCTAGTAGTTGTCGTTCGCCTCTTGGCTTTAGACAGCACTAGTACGGACTTGTGCTCCCCGTACCGTCGCGTATATAAAGGGAGACCCCACTAGGTTTCAATCCTTTATCCATAGGAAGCCGAGTCTACCGCCCTATACCCGTGATACACCGGACACAACATTCGGGGAGATTGCATGCACGTACGGAAAGTCCTTGGTTGATTTCTCTTTCATTATTGAAACCAAGGTGTATATTACAGTTCACGGTTATTTGGTACACTTTTTTGCCTAGTATTCCTGAGTAGTCATTTGATCTTTTCTGACTCCCTAAATTTGAAAGGATCACCAAGCGCTTGTCCTTTCACGCTTGTGTCAAATCTGAAAGAGATAGAGTCACCTTTCCAACCATTTCTCGACTCTTAAAACATGAAACGGTGAAGTTTCTTATTTTTCAATGTGGTAAAAATTAATCACCCACGATCACATGCCTTGTTAGATTCTGCGTGTTGACAGTTTGATTGTGTGTCTTGACTCTTTTTCAGCCCGTGTGCGGTTTTGAGCTTTGATGGCAACTTTTCTGGAGTTCACCAACCAAGGAATCCCCTCCGATGGGAATCCTAGTCCTTTTCCTCCTTTTGGAAATGTTGGTGCTCCTTATATAGCAACGTTTTCCCTTCCTGGGTTAACTGTTGGGTTGCCTGTTTGGTTGTTTTCAACCTCTGTGGTCCCGAATGTCTCGGCTACTGTTCAATCAGTTCCTCCACCTGAACAACATCATGTTGATTCGAAGGTGGACCTCTCCCCTTCTTTACCTATTTCTGCGTCCTCCTCTTCTACTTCGCCTGGTGAAAGTCTGGATTCGAGTAACCAGGTGGCTAAGAAGAAGAAGAAGAAGACAAAGAAGAAGAAGTCTGATAAAGGAGAGGCTAGCTCTGCGGCTATTGCGCCTAAGAAGTCTCCTCTTGATAAACCTTCCAACCCTCCACGGAAATTCAAGTTCCCTTGCATGTTATGCACAGGAGATCATCTTCTTCGAGATTGCCCTGGCATTCCCAAGGTGCTCGAAGCATGGTCCAATGGTCATCTGTCGTTTCCTTTGGCTTCTGGGAGTCAAGTTGGGGGCACGTCCTCAACTGGTGTTGGTAAGGCTCCTAAGAAGCAGGGTAAGATTACCAATCCCTGTAAGTTGTGTGGGGGGCACCATGCCATTCACCTTTGTCTGTATATGGATGAAGCCAAGTGAGTTTTGGACAACTCAGTTGTTTCTACACCGTGCTTTCTGGCTGGTTACAAACAACTTTCTTTGAGTCCTCCACTAGTTTATTCCACGATTGGTCAAGAGTCATCCTTGGTCAATCCCGCTCCCTCAGAAATTCAGATTCAGGAATCCATTCCAAACCAACCATTGGTCATGGGATCGGTCGAGCTGGCCCCGTCTACGGTGCACCAGGTCTTTTCCGTTGAGAGTGGATCTCACATCCCTCAGGTTCTTATCTCTTTAGATTCTTCAGACTTGGAGAAATATTCTCCTGTCCCTATATCTCAAGAAGTTGCTCCTCTGCCTCCCGTGATGGAGGCCCCTGAGGATACCCCTCCCACCTTCGAGATGGAGGTCGTGGAGGATGCTCCTTCTTCTTCCGTAACACCAGGGGAAGACCATCTCGGTTCGATGGTAGCCCCTCCTAGTAGTTTGGTCACTTCCTTTGATTGGAATCGTTTTGCAGGATACCGCCTTCCGTCTTATGTGCCTTTCAAGATCACAGTACAGGATTTTGGTCTGGTTGTACCCAGTACCATTATAGACTAAGGTGCCTCTGTTAGTATTTTATCCTCAACTACCTGGCAAGCTTTCGGTTCACCGTCGCTTGCGCCTGTTACGCAGAATCTGTTGACTTTTAACATAAGGACGAGTCAACCGTTGGGGATCCTCCCAAGTTTACCTGTTACTTTGGGAGGTAAAACCGTCCATATGGACGTGATGGTCGTTCCAGGCCCCTTGGATTTTAATCTGCTCCTGGGACGCAATTACACCTAAGCCATGGGAGCGCTCGTCTCCTCCCTTTTTCGTGTGGCCTGTTTTCCGCATGAAGGACAGATCGTGACCATTGATTAGCTTTCGTTCTTTGGTCCTAATGTGGCAGCTGGCCTACCATCATCCCTTCCTAGTTTTTATCCACCTATTTTATCTGCCCCACCGCAGGTCAACTATGTGGCTACCTACCCCGTGCCCGCACTTAGTGACGACGCCGTCGTGCATAGTGTACTGGGGGCATTGGGTCCTGATTTCCAAGATGTCATTCTCCCACCTGGTACGGGACTCTTGGAAGCCATGACCTCTTGTTCATCATGACAAGTAGTCTGTCGGAGCACAGTTTGTTTTCTTGTATCAAGCTCCTTAAAAAATGAAACAAGCTGGTCGGAGCAGAGTTCGTTTTCTTGTGTCAAGCTCCTTAAAAAATGAAACAAGGTTGTCGGAGAAGAGTTCCTTGTCTTGTGTCAAGCTCCTTAAAAATGAAACAAGGTGTCCTGAGGATAGTTCTTTTAATGTGTCAACCTCATTAAAATAATGAAACACATTCCTGTTCAATTCGAGTCTTTTTTTAGATCTCGTAAAATCCCAGTCGAGTCTTTCTCTTGATCTCGTAACTTGAACCTTCACTCCATCTGCCTTTCATATGGATTGAAGCTTGGGGGGCATGTACCTCGAATTGGGTCACCATGCTGGGGGCATGCTTACTTTTTCAAGCATAGTTTGTTTCCGTTTCAAGCTTGTGTAAAAATGAAACCGGTTTCAAGCATAGTTTATCTTTGTTTCAAGCTTGTGTAAAAATGAAACCAACTTCAAGTAGAGATTCTTGATTTCAAGCTTGTGTAAAAATGAAACCATTCCCATTTTACCTCTTGTGATTGCCATTTTATCAGCCTGTTTTTGCTAGATGAGCCTTGGTTTTCTCACTCCATCGTCACTATCTGCTTGGCTGATCATATGCCTTCACTTGGTTGTTTTACCCGTTCCTGAGGAACCGCTGCGATGAGTGGTCTTGTTAGCCAACCTCTTGACTTTTATCATGTTTTGAGCAGTTCCACCATTACCGGAACCAGTTGCTACCCTTTATACCACTCGTTCCTCCAGGAGGAGTCATCTTTCAGCTCTTTTCTGACTCTCTAAACATGAAAAGATTGTCGAGGCCCTTGTCATTTCGATCTCGTTAAAATGGACACGAATCGACATCTACCCAGTATACGTTTACCCCTTTTTCGGGCTGGGATAGATTGATTACGAAAAAGGAATACCCTAGCCTATCGCGACTAGGAGGTTTCCTCAGATATTGTTTTCTACCATTTCGGATCTGAGGAACTATCTACGAAAAGGGACCTGTGGAGTTTACTTTTCTGCTGTCTTTTCAAACTCTCTAAACATGAAAAGACGTCGAGTTCTTCCTTTGTCAGACTCGTTAAACCTAAATGACATCGGAAATTGTCAATCATGACGTTATTCGAGTTTCTCCTTCCTAGGGCTCGTTAAATTTACTAGGATGGATTCGTCCGAAGGACGAATTTATATGACAAGCATATGGTATCCTCTTCAAGCTTGTGTAAAAATAAAGAGGTACTCACCGAAATGGTGGGGAAAATGGAACCAGCATCTTTGTCGTGTCGGCAGTATGTCGCTCTTGAACATGGCACTTGTTTGCATTCGTGTCGGGTTGGGGACATCTCATCTCGTTTTTCACTTGCCTCCATGGGTTTGGGTGATCCCTTTTGACCTCTCATCTGCTCTTTGCCTCGTCACCATGACCTCTGATCTTTTGATGTCAAATACTGCCAAATCCACTGTCGTGCCGCCAATATGTTCAAGATAAGTTGACCTCTGCAGATTCCAACCTTCCTCTGATTCTCATCTACATCTTGATTCACAAAGTGGTATGTTCCTCTTGTCTCGCGTCGATGATGTGGGAAACATTATGGCCCACCTTCGATCAAGGTCACTTCCTGTCGACTTCAGCTCATTATCCGGGAAGCTGATCTAGAGACTCCCTTATGGTACCTTGGAGCCTGCATGCCTCAATGGCAGGTTCGTTGCATTCGATGTGAGGTTTTCATCATTGGCCTCTGATTGAGTGATTCTACGGGTGTTCGACACCATCTCATTGATTCACATGTCGTAGATTGTACCTATAGTACCTTGAGGGCCATTGTCATTATTGGTGGTTCCTCTCGCGTCTGTTAACAGCTTTAATCATTGGCTGGTAATCAGACAATGTTATTGCATGTTCGACTTCAGCTTACATATTCGCATGCTTGAACTTGTACTTTGTTTGGGTTGAGATGGAACGCAAGACCCTGGATTTTGTCTGTTGGAATCCAGGCTGTGATTTTGTGGACTATTATTACATGACTCACTGATTGGATGGCTGCGACCATACCTGAGTCTATTTATCAATCCTCTCTGGGTGGCTGCGTCCATGCCTTGGATCTCGATTATTGTATACTCTCTTATGGATGGTTGTGCCCATACCACGCATATATATCATGTATCTGAGACATCAGTTGTACTTCGCTCCGCAGGTTTTCTGATGGCAGTGTTTTCAGTCGGCATGTTCTCGTAAAGAATTTAACCCCTCTCTCTCTCTCGGGCCTCATGCTTTAGGGGGCATCTATTACACAGCAATTTTTCACCATCCCTGCCATTCCCCATCCCACACATTGGAGGGCTCATTTGTGACAGCGAGCGTGCCTTGGCTTGAAACCACTTTCATGACATCCCGAAGAACAAGAGCATCGTACCTTGCTTGTATAATCCTTGTGAAAAACCTAAAAATGGCCCTGTTAGCATTGGTGCGAAGAAGAAGTGATGCTCCGCGCCAATGGGTTCAATGTTCCAAAGAGGCCACAACACACCGATTGGCGCTCTGTCCCCAAATCGCGCTCGCGCCGGCCAGTTAAGGAGTGTTTTTTAAAAATAAATGGCGGAAGTTTCGTCCTAACTGATCCAGGAACTGATATCTATCTTGAGTTGGGAGGTTTGGCTACGGGTTTCCATAGAGAGGAAGTGGTTTACCACCTCTCATGGAAGCTTCCTTGAGGATAGGGCCAATCCCATGATTATAGGGATCCCAACTCCCCTTCCTCCATCTATAAAAGCTTTCCCATCTCCATTGCAAGCTATTCTTCAAGTTCCCAAGAGCTTTCACATCCTTATGCTGCAAGAGCCTTCTTGATTCCCTTAAGGCCAAATCCAAGCAAGGAGACTATTTTCAAGTATCCGGAGAGAGAGGCTTGTCCCATCCTTGACAGGCTTTATCGAGACATGTTTTGCTGACGACCCGCCAAAGGAGAGTGCTGCATCGAAGCTATGGTGGTATTCTTCTTTTGATTCATTAATGATAAGTGACTATTGGTTATGGTTCCACTCTTGTTCTTGATTATGTTCATGAGTTATGTCTTCTTCGACTAACATATAGTTGTATATACTGGATTTTATGCTTGTGTTTGTGTTGTTTCTTGCATGTGCAGGTGTCCGATCACGGAGATCATGAGGATTTTGATCTGCCAGGGCAAAGGAACGGGAGCACCACCTCTTCTACAAATGACAGCGTTGGACTCCAGGTAAGCCTTCATCGCAAGTCGGTTTATTTGCAATTATGAACCTACGTTGTAGCGTGTTTGATTGTTGCTAGACCTGATCTGGGCTAGTAGGGATCGCCTCTGTCCGCAGAGGGGATTAACCTCTTCAACACAGATCCATGCACTATACAAGCTCCTCTAAAGAACCCCTCAATGGTTTTTAGCAAAACACCAAGTACAAGATGTAGATCTGAGATCTAAGCCTGCAGATCTACTGAAAAATATAGATCTGGAAAGTGTGGCTGATCTGATATGATCAATAAAATAGCCTCCTCCAATAGATTCTCAAAGTGAAGGGCAGATCCCCATCACTAGAAAATCAACTCTCCAAATGGTGTGCCAAACCACCCTCCAACTCCTCCTACAAAAATAATGCAGATCTGGAAGTAAACTGCATTGTAGGGATCAAAATAAGTTTGGCCTAATGCCAAGATTCAAAAATGAGCTCAATGCCCTTCAATATTGTCCTCCCAATGGAGTAGAACCCTCCTCCACTGAAAATGAGCAATGAAATGGCTTACATCTAAAGATCTAGCCTCCACTAGCTACAGCTTGCAAAAACAACCAAACCCTCAATATAATTTGCGCTGTAGTTGAAAGAAGAATCTTGGCCTTAAGCCAGATAGTGGACAATGTAGTGTAAGGCTCCTCCAAGAGCTCCTCAATGGAAGAGGTGGGATTCCCAATCAGGAACACGCTGTGCTAAACAACACTCTATCTCAGCTAAATAGCAAGAGAAATATATCTGTCTAAACAGACCATATATTCAGCAATATCATATACATCAACAACCTTCATATGGTTGCCATCCTCTTCCTTAAATAGAATATGAGTTTTCAAACCCTAAGCCCCTGTTGGACATTGGGTTCAATGCTCCCTGTGTGTTTCGCAACATGGACTAACTGCCTCTCATGGATCCTAACTTTGGCGATTGTAGCGGAGACTAACGCCTAGGGGTTTTGGTCTAACGGCAATTGTGATTCCAACAATTGGTATCAGAGCGACAAGTCTCAAGTTCGAAACTCACCCGGATCGCATTGGGGGGGATATTGTTGGACATTGGGTTCAATGCTCCCCATGTGTTTCGCGACATGGACTAACCACCTCTCGTGGATCCTAACTCTGGTGATTATAGTAGAGACTAACGCCTGCGAGTTTTAGTCTAACAGCAATCGTGATTCCAACAACCCCATCCAAAAATATCACTACATTCACACAAAGCATCTCCATTTAAAACTGCGGTATCCCTCATTGATGGACACTCCTCCATGGAAGCGTTGTTGATTTGGTTAAGGTTGACCCAGCCAAAGTGATCCAGCCCCTTTCACACCAAGGGTGCTTCAATTAAGCTGCCAAGATTTGTCTCTTTCACATTTGGCATTGATTTATTCATTATTAAGGAGAATTTTGGACATCCTTTGCCCTCTTATTATTTAAACAAATAAATAAAACAAATTTGAATATTCCAATTAGCTCATGACTAATTGGGAATATTACAGGACAACTCACATGTTTGTTTTGGTGGCCTGTTGGAGCGGGGTCCCCTGGGGCACAAGTTCCAATGATTATTTTTGTATGTTTGTATGTGTACACTGCGCAGATGTAGAAAAGGGATTTTTGTCCCAATTTCGGATATATTTAAGCTTAAATGTAAATTGTGGGCCTCAAACCATGGTTTGAGACCATAGTATATGCGCGCTAAGCATACTATAAATAGATAGAGTTTGTCTAAGTCAAGTCATGATGATTAAGCTAAGTGAAGTGAAGAGATATTGATAGCCTTTTGCATCTGTAAGGGTTTGGGTTGGGTAAAAGGCTCCTGTTGGCTATGTGCGCAGAGACCTAGTCCTGGCTATGTGTGCGGAAGGGATTTGAAGGAAAGCTGATGTATTGACAGATCTGAAGAATTAATAGAAGGAATAGTTTTGGCGAATTCTCTGTGTTATGTGTATATTTTATGTTTATGCTTACTATTTATGCTTTGATGAGATCTCACTACCTATTTACTTATTGATGAATGTGGAGGGATAATTGATGTGTTTACGCATGAGTATTGACATCTGTTAAGTATTACATTGATTATATCGAGATCTAGTTCTGATTTATTTTCTGCGCTGAAGCAAACCCTATTTCTGTGATATTACCTATGTGTTTCTGTTATAGCTATTGCGCGCATATGTATAAGATAAATTAGGGTTTTTTCAAGGAAAACTTCATTAAATTCTCCCTCAAGGTGTGAAAACCTAGTTCCAGCACCCCACCCCCCCCCCCAATAAAAGCAACCACATGTGTTACATGCCAGTTTGTCATATCTGGTCAATAGGCCTGCAAATCGGATCAATCAACATCGATGAACACTTTGTCATAATCCCTTCACAAATCCCTAAGCATCAATTCTCCAAAAAGTCTGTTTCTGGGAAAAATTGCTTAAAATTACTAATTTTATCCCTAGCGCGCATTGCCTTTTTAGCCACCTGCGTTCAACGCATGTTGCGTGATTTTTCACCAGCATTGGTTAGCACATGTTGCTCCATTTTTCAATTGCACTAATAGTATAAATTCGAGAAAATAAAAAATATTTCTGAAGCTTCTTCCTCCAGAAGCTTCCAAGGTATTTTTAACTATTTACCACGGATAAAGAGATATAATTCCTATCTCATCCTATATTGGTGACCTTATCTCTAATCACTTGATCTCATCCTCCCATCATATGTGGATCTCAAGCTTAATATGGTAAATCATAAACTACCACTCCTACCCTATATATTTACTGCCTTCCATAGCATTACGGTTGGATTTTGGAGATTGATAGTGCCCTCATGTTGTTGCCTTGAACCTAAATGATTCATCATATTCCTGCATTATGGTTGATGTTGAGGTGTTCTTTGAGACAAGGAAGGACAAGTCAACTTGGGGAAAAATCTACTATTTATGGTTGTAAAATCTCTCCTATATTTGTAAATACAAAGAGTATCGTGTTTTCCTATATCTGTTGTGTTATGTTTGCACTCATGTATTTCAATTCCATGTTGATTCATTGAATAGATATGTTATATTATGCTACATGGATGTTTTGGGTCCTTTAATAGTTTTATTTGTGTGAAAGTTATAATTATAGCACTCGAAGCTACAAATGGAGCTTACAAGTGAGGAGGAAAGAAATGCTCACTAAAGATTCCAGGTAGGCTTCTTTCCATACTCTAATTTCTCTAAGGAAGACTTCATGTTTTTTATCTTCTCTCGTTCTAGATCATACCACTAGATCTAGGTAATTCAACTTTGTCTGCAATCGTGAAATTTGTGCCTAATAAATTGGTGACTTCACTGGGGAACGATTCTTCCCTTGGTGGTTTCCTTGACCTTAACATATTTTTCACCTCTTAAAGAACCCTTGATTAACTCACTCATACATTGATTGAACTTAGGAAAACTCCTCTTTGAGCGTGCATTGGTTTTTTCTATCATGTTTTGATTGAAACTACCTCAGTGCACTCCTTGATCTAGAGACAGAGCACTTCGGCACATTTTCTCCTTCTTTTTACCTGTGATGAAGAGCACTTGTGTTTGTTCTGCACCTGTGTTGATTCCTGTAAGATGCAAAAAAAATGCATTCCTTTTCCATGCTCTTTTATTTTCTTTGGTCCAACAAGTTTTCCTTGTGTCTCTGAGTGTGTCCTTGTCTCTAAATATCCTTCACTTTGTTTGTTTTTGGTTTGGTTAGCCTTTGATGAGAATGTCTTTGGATTTTCCTTTTTTCTTGTCAATTAGGTGTTTTGCCAACTTTTCGCTTAATCATTTATTGGCTTGAAGAAATTTATATTGCAATGATTATTTTGTGTGATTCCCCTTATTAGTGATTTAGACGACATCTTAGTTGTCATTGCATTTGAAGATTAAGAGGGAAGAAAAGAAAAAAATTCTCATTATTTGCATTTAGGGTTTTGTGTGAAATTTGGAATTAGAGTAGTTGCATTTGAAAATTTTGATTAGGAAGTGTTGTTTACTACATTATTTTCTTGCTGCATTATTGTTTGAATCTCTTCCTTCTCATAGATATATTTTCATTGAAAATAAAATTTTGTTATTATCATGCTAGATTTCATTATAGGTTATTCAGGTGAAACTCATGGTGAGCCTTGAAAACTGAAACGTAATTCAAGATAAACTCTAAAATTTGTTGAATCAATATTAAGGAGCATTTGGAACATTAATGCAAACATCTAGAGGTCTAGGCTAGAGACTTGTTCTGATCTATTGGAACGTAGTAGTAGTCGCTTTTTTTCAGTGTTACATTCCAGGGGTGATATCCCATTACATGTACGTAAGTGTATAAGACTGTTATCTACGTACCTCCGAGTATATTGGATGGCGCTTCACGAATGAAAATTATATTGGAACTCTCTCATCGTGTGCTTATGCATTATGCAACACTACTATGGATTACGCTTCCATGTACCTTTGGGTATAATTTGGAATTCCCCAGTAGGTTGTTATCCCGCCATAGGTAACTGAGTAAGTCGCCTTGTACACTGTAATACACCGAACACAACATTCAGGGAGATTAATTTCCCGTAATTAAATTCTTGGTTTTCTAAGGTGGTATATCGCAATTCAAAGTTGCTTGGTAAACCATTTTTCCTAGTGACCCATTTTTTATTTATTTTTGTGTTAATTTCTAAATTTTATTAAACCATCGTGGAAGAAAAACCCTAATAAACTCGTCATTCGTGTAGGATGCAAATATTGCCTCCTCTTCCACCTGAGGCAACTCTTGGACTTCAAAAAAACAAAGGAACGCAAACTACCAAATCTGTTACTTCAGGTGCTACCCCTTATGGACCTCCATCTAGAATTGATCCACTAGAATCGTCTCTTCCTATAAGTATTGAACCTGAGATCACTTCTCCATTATTTGGTGATTTTGACACAGTCAAAATAGAATGACCTAAAACTTTATTACATAACGTTATTGAACCGAAGTTTCCTAAATCTAAAACATTTCAACCTGAGGAACCTTAGTTAAATACATTTGTTACTTCTAGCTCTTCTTCTTCTCTTCATTTGTCTTTGACCCAACCATAAACTGTATATCTTGGGTCTGACAGTGAACAACTTCCACCCAGTATTCTGAGTATTGAGTAAATTCCTAAAGAAGAACCTCGACCTTCTTATCCTATTCATTTAAGAGGGCTTCATCTCTATCAAGTCCCTCCTTCCCATATTCTAATACGAGCTCCTTTGTTTAATTCTCCTATTTTCAAGTCACCCTTGAGTTTCCCTCGGCAATCCTCTTTGGAAAATTTAACCATTATTGAGTCTGTTACGGTATCTTAGCCCGCATCTTCCACTATGAGCGAGATCGACAACCAATGTTACATCTACTTATATGTTTGTAAAATCACCATAAACACATTTGTATGGTGGCTCGTCTATTCCACCTGTTTACCAATCATTATCTCGTAGTGTTTCTAGTGCATCTACCAGTCCATGAACTTTTCCCATTTCATCCTCTTCTAAAATTCCATATGGTACTTCTTTGATGAGTGCAACACAATCTCCTCCTCTTACTGCATCTCAACCTTCATTGGAGCAGCAATCTGGTATGTATGTCAATGGCTATGGACATCTACAATATCCCACTTCACCCTACATTAGGTACCCTCCTCTAGAAGGGAAGTTTCCTCCATATTCCCCTTATCTTTCAGCAGGGGGGAAACCTATTTCCGGAATATTCCACTCCCCTAGAGAAAATACCCCCACGTTGGTGCTCTATCCTATTCAAGTCCACCATTTCCAGGAATGGCTACAAATCCTTGGCATCCAATGTTTCCTATACAACCTCGTTCGATTGTGAATCTGTTACAAACTTCTCAACCTGTTCCAACTACATCCTAGGTTCCTACTTTCCAACCCATATACCAATCTGCTCAAGTTTTATCTCATGTAAGCCAACCTTTGCAGGTTGTGCCTCTAACTCAACTTATTCCACCGGTATCTGAGATCTCTCAAGTCCCACTTACCCAACCTCTTCAAGGTGCCTTACAGCCTCCACCACTTGGACAAATTATTCCTAAAATGCAAGTGAATCAACCTGTATATGGCATGGCACATACGTAAACCATCCAAACTTATGTAGGGATGATCTAAAATCCCTTGAGTAAACCATATCAAGGTATTCCTCAAATGCCTTACCAAGGTCAATAAATTCAAACCCAACCATTTCAACCTTTTTCAGGATATCTTGGAACCAGGAAAAAAGTCTATGTTTATCCAGGCTGCCAAAATCGTCCTTGTCTAGGAGCGTAGATAATTGTTTCTCAAGCCATTCCATCTTACCTAGGATACCCTCCACCAAATTTTAATACGCATTTTCTATTTGTAGAAACCCTTGAATTTATAGATCTAACTCAGCTTACAAATGATCCCATTTGTCAATTTCCTTGGTGTCCAGTCATTCCTACAAAATTGTCGAGCGATATCATGAAATTCAATGGAAATCCTGGAGAAGACCCCTCTACGCATGTTATGACGGATAATTTATGGTGTTCATCGAACTCTTTAAATTATGATTCTATCCATTTATGGATTTTCCAGCAAACACTTACTGGTACGGAAGAAAAGTGGTATATTTAATTTCCATGAGCTCTGTTTAACCATTTTAGTACCTCAGCAGCCATGTTTTTAACTCATTTTCAATTTCCCATTCGTTATGAAACTAGAACTAAAATTTTGACCTATTTTAAACAGACAAACTCCACTCACATTTTTTATCATATTCATGAGTGTAAACGTCATCATCATTTGGAAAAACCTTCATTCCTAATCAGTTAATTGTTAAATGTTTCACTAAGTCTCTGTTACCATCTATAATAGAAGAAGTTGTTAAAGGTGGAGTTGTAGCCAAAGATAAATTCATTGCTTGTGCCAAATACCTTGATCTTGTTGACACTCAATCCAGTATGCGCTATGATAAAATACCCAATGCTCTAAGTCCTTCACACATTGTTCCACCACCTCCCAGTAAAGAATCACATAACGTTGATAGTGTGATTGGTTCTACTAGCCAACAGTCAGGGAGTAAACTATTTGGTTCATCTCCTGTTGCAACTGCCCAAAACCTATCCTTCACTACTCCTGCGACTACTACTTCTGATATTAATGTCATTCAATCCATGAAAGGAAAATCTCATCAGCCAGGAAGTAAGAATAAAGGAAACTAAAACAATAAGAAAGATAATCCTTCGCATGACAAACAAAATAACTGGTAGCCTGAAGAGAAACGGAAACTTTGTTATCCTTGCTTAATTTGTAATGGGGAACATTTTACTTGGGACTATTGATCTGAATCAGAATGTTAGTTTTGTTGTGCTAATTTCATCTTTAGAATTATAAATCAGTTTCTGATCATTTGCTTCATGTGCATAGGTTTCTTGAGGTGCTTGTGAGTGTTAAACAGTAAATGTATTGAGTTTTATGTTAAATTCATGAGAATATTAACATTAAAACAAAGTACTGAATCAGCAACAATAATATGTACAGAAAACCATAAAAATGATCCATTAACACAGTATTTTGATGAAGGAGTTCACCCCTCCTGGGCTAGATCTCCTTGGTCTAGCTTCCATTGCTTGGGCCTTTATATTAGCACAAAATGGAAAATTTATATTTTTACAATCATCTAATGCTCCTGAAACCTACTCCAACATGCTCAGAATTTCCAAATCATCTAGGATAGACTCTTTCTGAGCCCAATTTGGTCGAAAAATGCCAAATTTATGGCTCATTCAATTCTGGCCTAGGAAACTCCTCCAAAACTGGAGAGAACTCCAGTTAATCCCGCTAATTTTGGAGTTCTGCTGCAAATGGTGGACTCCGCCAACTTCGCCGCTGAGATAAGTGTGGAATAATTAGTTGATAAGTATGGTTTAATTAGTTTTAAGCAATGGTGTTGGCGCTAAATTCATGTTTAGTCTGGAGCGTTGCGCCACAACCATAGCATAAAGGTTCTATTGTGAGGGGGTTGGCCCCTTCCTCCGTCCGTCAAACAAATTGTGTTAATTCAAATAAAATATGCACACATACATTGTTAAATTACATGGTGCATTCTATTGGTAAGACATCGCAATGTGTGGGGGAGGTCGCCGAGTTAACCCCAACCTCCGCCCTTTTGCTAATAAATTTTTCCACATACAATATAATATACGATTCGACCATACACAACCAAAAATTTCGGCCTTTTAGGAGGGGCATGTGGCGGCCTTTAGGCTAGCCACGTATCCTTTTCCCATTGGCTCATTCCCAATAAATGAAATTTCAACAAGTCACCCACTCAAAAACCAACCACGAAGTGACACTTTTTATAGTATCATTGGGAAATTTGAAGGAATATTCTAGGAATATTATTTTTACTCTGACTAGGCTGCCATGTCATCATTCTATCATTTTTGCAAAAAATTTAGCTGTTTAGAAAAACCAACAGCAGGTTCTAACTTTCACATTCAGATTTGGTTTTCGATGAAACGAATTGCACTAGATTCCTGGCGATGATCACTTCACGGCCGTTTAGGTTCTGAACAATTTTGAGCACTTCCATTTTTTAGCTTAAAATTGAACACCTGATCATTCCTCCCCACTCTGTTTGATTAATGAACATGTGTATGAGGGTACAATTCCCTCACCCTTCCAGTCTCAATCCACTGAAATTTTCCCATTTTCATCAATTTGAAATTTTCACAAATCTAATATTTTTCCTTGACTCTCGAGACCCTTTCTTACTGTTGTAGACACCGTCATGTTTCAATTTCCCTGAATTTGTACAACACCAACTTTTCATTGCAGAAACAAACTTGTTCCCACCTCAGTTGTCAATCAAAGGAAACTTGAAAAGTGTCTCACCTCGAACATTGTCGTCATGGCGATTATTAGTTGATCTTGATTTGTAATTTTGTCGACTTTTGACCAAGTGATTTTTCCATTTCCATGTACCTTTTTGAAACCAAAAACAAGCACTTGTGGAACCTATGCCTTCTTTTTCAAATTTCTTTGGTGCTTTCTCTTTGACCTTTGCTCTCTCTTGCACCGGCATCTTGTTTCCAACACTGCTCAACACTAATGTTGACTGCCGCAAATATTTCACATCTTGTTTACGTCCTTTCAAAGGAAACTTGTCAGAGTCTTGAAACATCTTATTAAAATCATAAGCAACTTAAATGAAATCAACTTGTTCATTCGATGCATTTTTTTGAAAGGTCTCGTTCAAAACATATCTATGATTGATCATTAACTAAGTCAAATTTTGACTTGAATTTACTATTATCTTCATTTCTCCTGCATGTATAAGAGAATAACTTCTCTTCTTCTTATGCGCTCTACTATGTACTCAATTCCATCCTTAAACAAGTGATACTTATTCTCATGGAGATGAAATATTTCTTTCCTATCATAAAGAGAAGGACTACCCAAAACAATACCTGAAATCTCAAGCGACACTACATCAAGTTCAACTTCGTCAAGAAAGTTTGAATTGATTGCAAACCTTAGGATGCACTTCCTTTTTACCTACAATTTTTCATTCTTACATATACACCCTAAAGGATAATTTCTTGGATGTATAATAGTTTCAAGGTTTAGCTCCTTAACTAAGTCTTCGGAAATAAAATTATCTTGAGAACCACTATTAAATAGTGTGTCTATATTGGTATGTTTAGAAACGACTCTAATATGAAAGAGTTGAATTCTTGTATCTTCATCTTGAGTTACATTAGAACAACTTAAAGAACTAGTGCTTTCTATGTTCTTACCTTTCAAAACCATTGTTTTAATCTTGGTTTCATCTCCTGAATCTGAACCTAGGTCAAGTTCAATGATTGCAAAAATTTTCCCCTTCTCTTTGGATTTAAGTTTGTTTGGCTTCAACTCTGGATGAAGTTGCCAACAATGGTCTTCGTCATGGCCATTATTTGAATAGTGTTTACATGTGAGTTTCTTTCTCTTTTTTGATAGAGCTATTTCTTTTTCCTCTTCCATTAAACTTTCCCTTTCGTTTACCCTTATACTCAAGGAAACTATCACTTTTCTCATCTGCACTTTGTTTCCCTCATGCTTCTATGTGTGTGGTTTGAATTCAAACCTCATCTAGGTTTGTGGGATTGAACATGATAATAGTATGTCTAAGGTAACTGTGAAAACCCCAAATATACTTTAACAAAGTTTCTTGAGAATACAAATTGATGCCCAAAATAAGATCTCTTCTCCTAAATTAATGAGTATAACCTTGCACACTTTTCCCTTTCAATTCTCTAAAAATTTTCTAGTCCATAATGGAATTTTTCATGTAAGCTATAGGATATAATTTCCTTTTAATGGTACCAATAAAATTTGACTAAGACATTGAGATATTACCGTGGTTTTTAATCTCTTCTTCAGTCCTTTATTCCCACCATACAAGTGTTGATCCCTCCATCCTCAAGGAAGCCAATTGAATCTTTATTTCATCTTCTTGAAGGTTCTAAATTTTGCAGTAAAACTCCAATTGATGAATCCAATTATCGAGCTTCTCTACATTCACTTCGCCATTATACATTGGAAGCTCAAATTTGACATCAAGTTTTAGTAAGGGACTTTTCCTTTTGGGGTTTTTGAGTGAGTATGGGTGGTTTTGGTTATCGAAGTGGAAGATGATGTTGATGGTGATGAAGATGGTGGAGATGGAGGTGGATTTCCTCCACTGCACTTTGAATCCTTCTCTTCATCCTTTTTGTCTTCTGAGGTTCCCTCTCCATGTGGAGACATGCAATTCTCTTCAAGCATAGCGGTGCTCCTCTCTTCAAAGAGAATCCTAACCCTTTCAGTTAGGTCATACAAAACTTTATTTTATGCTTCTTCTTTTGAAAGACCTTCAGTCTCTCCTACACCTCACATGATGGCTATGGATTCAAGCTCAGCTTTTGGTGCAACTTGTACGTCTTCAATCTCAGCTACAGATAAAAATTGAGGTGCTTCAAGTGCAGTTGTGAGTGAAACTTTGGGTGGATATGGTGGCCTTATAGCTCTCCTTCTTCTGGTCCTAACCTTAGGAATAGCAACCAACAGTTTCCCTTCTCCTCTCTACAACTTTAACCTTGTAAGCATCACAAATTTACAACCATTAAAACCCTGCTTGCACAAAATTCAAGCAAATAACCTTTTCTTTGATACCACCTTGATCTGAATCTGAATGTTAGTTTTGTTGTGATAATTTCATCTTCATAATTATAAATAAGTTGTTAATCATTTGCTTCATGTGCATAGGTTTCTTGAGGTGTTTGTGAGTGTTAAACAGGTAAATGTATTGATTTTTATGTTAAATTCATGAGAAAATTAACATTAAAACAAAGTATTAAATCAGTAGCAATAAAATTTACAGCAAACCATCAAAATGATCCATTAACACAGTTATTTGACGAAATAGTTCACCCCTCCTGGGCTACATATCCTTGGTCCAGCTTCCATGGCTTAGGCCTTTGTATTATATCAAATGGGGAAAAAATGATGTTTGCAATCCTCTACTTCTCCTGAAACCTGCTCCAACATGCTCAGAATGTCCAAATCATCTAGGATAGACTCTTTCTGAGCACAATTTAGTCGAAATATGCCAAATTTATGGCTCATTCAATTCTATCCTAGGAAACTCCTCCAAAACTGGAGAAAACTCCAGTTAATTCTGCTAATTTTGGAGTTTCACCGCAAATTGCGGACTCCACCAACTCTGCCGCAAATATAAGCACAAATTAATTAGTTTATAAGTATGGTTTAATTAGTATTAAGCAATGGTGTTAGTGCTAAATGCACGTTTAGCCCGCAGTGCTACGCCACGGTCATAGTGTAAAGGTTCTATTGTGAGGGGGTTGGCTCGCGGGGTTGGCCCCCTCCTCCACCCGTCGGTCAAATTGTGTTAATTCAAATAAAATCCGCACACATACATTGTTAAGTCACATGGTACGGTCTATTGGTAAGACACCACATTTGTATGGGGGAGGTCGCGGGGTCGAACCCGACCTCCGTCCTTCCGCCAATAAATTTTGCCACATACAATATAATATATGATTTAACCATGCATAACCAAAAAATTTGGCCTTAGAGGGGGGGAAGTTGGTGGCCTTCGGGCTAGCCACAAGTCGTCTTCCCATTGGATCGTTCTCAACCAATAAAATTGCAACAAGTCACCCACTCAGAAACCAACCATGAAGTGACACTTGTCATAGTGTCATTTGGAAATTTGAAGGAATATTCTAGGAATATTATTTTTTTCTGACTAGGCTTCCATGTCATCATTCTGTCATTTCTTCAAAAAAATTAGTTGTTTAGGAAAACCAACAGAAAGATCTAACTTTCACATACGGAGTCAGTTTTTGATGAAATGAATTGCATCAGATTCCTAGCGAAGAGCACTTCGTGGTCGTTCAGGTTCCGAATGATTCTGAGCATTTCCATTTTTAAGCTTAACATTGAACACCTAATCAACTATCCACATCATGAAGAAGTAAATAAATTCCTTAAGTCATCTTCCACACCCATTGTATTAACATATCCCTTTCCTAATCAGGAGACTAATATGGTTGCATAGGATCTACCTTCCTCTCCCTTGGTTATGATGTTATCCTTCACCAAACAGAAAAGTGAAATTATGGTGGCTATGAGAAATAAGTACTAAGGTAATATGAATCCCTCAGCTGGTAAGCATACTGATCAACCTGCCATTTATACCTCATCCACTTCGGATCCTACTGTAAATGTGGTTCCAACTAAACTAGCTATTAAACCTCCCAAGGGAGTTATTCACAAATAAACATTAAATTCTCATGTGATATTTTCACAAAACTATAACATAGTTGAGGATCTGGCTCAACCTCCTTCAGCTTTGTCAACTATCGAGGTTTTGCATAATTTTCCCGTCTATAAGAGGGCTTTACTCGTCGCAATTAGAGGCATTGATCTTTCATATTCTAGTCTTGTAGTCTTTAATCATTTTAATAATACACCCAAACTTCCACCGCAATTGGATTTTTTTATTCAGATTGTTGTTCGAAGAAGGACCATCCATCGAAAAATTGTGGATGAAGGAGCTTTGACCTGTATCATATCACTTTCTTGTTAGAAGGTTATTGGTTCTCCTCAACTGAACTAGTCACCCACTACTCTCAAAGCCTTTGATGAAAGAGGCTCCAGGCCTCATGGAATTTTGAATTCATTACAAGTGGAATTAGTTGGAAAAACGGTGTCAGTATAAGTCGAAGTTATAGACGGACCATAATATTATAACCTTTTACTAGGACGCACATGGATTTATAACATGGTCATTATTGTTTCGACCTATTTTATAATGATCACTTCCCCTCATCAGGGGGGCATGATGGCCATTTATCAACTCACCTTTTTTTCCAATAATTCTCAAATTGCTGGAAGCATCATTCTTGTTGCAGAAGCCCCACATCCTTATCAGCATGTTGGAGTTGGATTTCTTAAAGATTCCACTTTGATGGGAACTTTTTCCCTTCCTCGTCCTCACAACCCAAATCTTGTTTCCTTTATCAACATCTTTTCTTCTTGTACTATCCCATATAATCCTTGCATATTAGCAGATCCTTCTAATAATGATACATTTGGTGACCACATGTCGCTCAATATTTTTGAGCTCTAATATGAAGCTATATATTCGACATATTCGACACCCTTTGACTTCTCATCCTCGATATATTGGTTCGACCATTCCCAAGATTATGATTGATATTTTGATCCTTTCTCTGGTACATTCTCTATTCATGAAAGAATCATGGAAATAACGATGTCAAATGATGCATCGTGGGATGATAATCATCATCGTTCCTCCTTGCCTAATACCTATGAGGATAATATTGGTGATATCTGTTCACCCAATGTAATTGATATATTTATGAATTCCCTATTTGTTCATGACATTGATTCTGAGAATAATTTATCGAATATTGAAGAGATTGTTCCTCTTGATATTTCGATTAAACTCATAATTGTCAAGAATGTGCATATTATTGCATCTTGCTCCCCCGATGAGGTCAAGATCTATTAATCCCTTTTCTAGAAATTTTGATATGTTTTCGCCCGATCATATGAAGATATTTCAGGTCTTGATCCAAATATTATTGTATATGAGATCAAAATGTATTCGTATAATAATCCAGTTCACCGGCGCTTGCGTCTAGTCCATCCTAAAAAGTTGTTACTATTAAGCAGAGGTTGAAAAACTTTTGCGTGCTGGTTTCATTTACCTAGTTCCTCTTACTGATTAGGTCTCGAACATTTTTCCTGTAATCGAAAAATAAGGCACCATTCGTGCGTGTGTCGATTCTTGGGACATCAACCATGCTTGTCCTAAGGACAACTATCCTACCATGTTTATGGACCATATTGTTGACGATTGTGCTAGAAGCGAAATTTTTTCGTTTATGGATTTTTTTCCCGACTACAACCAAATAAACATCCTCCAACCAGACCAACATAAAACCACATTTATTTGTCCATGGGGCACGCTTTCCTATTGAAAAATACCTCTCGGTTTGAAAAAAATTCGGGGAACTTTTCAAAGGGATATGAATTATGCCTTCCATGACATTGAGAACATTTTACAACCCTATTTGGATGACCTATCTTCCCACTCAAAACATCGTGGGATGCATCTCAGGGATATATTCTTATGTTGTCGACATTACAATATTAGGCTAAATCCATAAAATGTGTGTTTTGTGTTCATTCTGGTCGACTTCTCGTCTTCGTTGTATCAAATCAAGGAATTCATATTAATCCACTTAAAGTCTAGGAAATCCTCGATATTCCTGCTCCTTCCTCTCTTGTTCAATTACAACGCCTCCAAGGGAAGGCTAACTTTCTACAGATATTTGTTCCCAACTATGTTGGATTAACCAAAGGATTTACTCGATTTTTGAAGAAAGGGGTTCCCTTCCAATGGGACGACACTGCCCAAAAGGCATTTGATGCTTTGAAATATGTTCTGGTTCAGGCATCATTTTTATCCCCCATATTATTAATGCAATTAATTATTGTATATTTCCACTACATTTACTACCATTGCTATGGTATTGGTCTAGGAAGATGACGTAGGAGACAAACATCCAATTTATTACTTGATTTTAAACTTAAACAACACAGAATTCAAATATAATCACATTGAAAATTTCGCTTTGGTAGTTTTCCAAGTTGTGAAAAGGGTTTCGCCACTACATTATTCTTCGCAAGACTATGGTTGTCTCTAATTACAACCTTATGGCATACATATTATCACGAAAATTTTTGGGATTAAAGTACTCCAAATGCGTTTTTATTATCTTGGAGTTCATCAAGTCCAAATCTAAGAAATCCTTAGTCTTTGTCAGAATGATTTGTGACCTTCCCTCATCTGAAACTGAATCCACATCTAATTATTCCATTATTTACAAGTTGTTATTTCTGGTAGATTCATATGATCCCATGTATGGAGACATTATCATATATCTCCATACACAAACTTTCTGGCATGATACCTCTCGCTCTAACCAGAGACGTATCTAATATGAGGCTAAAAATTATATTATAATTGGCGATGCACTTTATCGTTGTGGTATCCACTCTATGTTTCGACAGTGCCTCACTCATGAGGAGGCCAAGAAATATCTAAATGAATTCCATGTTGAAGCATGTGGTGGACATATGTTCGGCTATGCCACTGAATGAAATATTTTTCGTGTTGGCTTTCCATATCTATGATCACAAAACATGTGCTCCACCTGTTCCTTGACATCCTTTTATCATCATTGAACCATTCGCAAAATGGAGCATTGATTTTACGACATGTAACCCTCACTCGGCTGGGGGGGAATGGTTGCATCATTGTGGCGGTATATTATTTTACCAAATGGGTCGAGCGATGCCTACATATAATAACACCAATGAAACAGCTAATTTTGTTCGGTCCCTATATTAATAGTATAGTCTCTTATTGTTGTTAGTGTAACCCCCTTATTTTTATTGTTGTACACCTATAACCCCCATATTTTTATTATTGTTAGGTCAGCAAGGATTACATTGTGGCCTTGTTACACAGCATTTTGTCACCGTCCCTGCAATCCCTCGCCCCGCATATTGGAGGGTCTTTCCCATAACCTTTGAGTAGTGTCATACTCTGCAATTGCCTTCTTTGCATCCTTCTGCATAAGGACGTGATTTCTCCTGTTGAAAATTTCCTCAGAAAGCACTCAAAAACCTATGTTTTGGCATTGGCACAGGTAGCCAGTTCACCCCTCGTGCCATTGGAGAAGATTTGCGCTAGAGCCCGCACCAGCTGGCACTCTGTCTCTTTTTTGTGCCCATGCCAGCATTTTCGGGAATTCTTTTTAACAAATTGGAGGCGGAAGTTTCCTTTAACCACCTTAGGAATGACTCATTGCAAGTGGTTAAACTTGATAAGCCACGGATCTCTTCCTTTAGGAAATGGTTGATGGAACATTCTTGGAGGATAGGAATCCCCCCATGATTATAGGAATCCTAACCTCTTCTTCTCCCTCTATATAAACCAGCCTTCTCCCTTTACAAAAGCTAGAGCCGAACATATAGCCAAGAAGCTGAACTTGGAGAAGAGATATTATAACTGAGTAATCGCTATAGAGAAGGTTGAACCAAGGAGGATCCCGTAGAGAGAGCTCCGTTTGAATTCTCGACAAGATTTGTGAGACGTGCTCCATTGGAACCCTGCTGGAGGAGATCGCAACGTCGAAGCCTAGTTGTACTCTTCCTTCTTTAAATTAATATACTCGACTATGGTATTGATTCCATCTCTGTGTTATGTTTATTTGACGCATTTGATTTAGTCTTCTTCTACTGACTGATAGTTAGGAATGTGAAATAGTATGTTCTGTATCGTCTTTGTTTCTTGTG
This sequence comes from Pinus albicaulis, assembly GCA_034641835.2. Taxonomy (NCBI): domain Eukaryota; kingdom Viridiplantae; phylum Streptophyta; class Pinopsida; order Pinales; family Pinaceae; genus Pinus; species Pinus albicaulis. Next base: position 630,083,475 of record CM076571.1, read on the forward strand.
TATGTGCAGGTATCCTGGCGTGAGAACGAGCAGATCGTGATCTGTCGAATCAGGAGCGAGAGGCAGCCATTCTCCCAAATGACACAATAGCGCAGGACCTACGGCAAGTGATATACCAAGTCTTTGTCCATTCTTAACTAGGAATTGATGTCATAGCATGTCTTGTTTGTGGCTAGACCTGCCCTAGGGCTAGTGGGATCACCTTTGTCCGTAGAGGGGATTTACCTCACCAACAGGCCCCACTAGGATTACATTGTGGCCACATGGACTCCTATATATAGAAAGGAGGTTTTGTCATTTGTATCATCCAAGAATTGTTCATTTATGTAATGTATTGGAGGTTTTCCACTCGAAGTGGTTGATTTCTAAGGTGTTGATCTCTCTTTTCTTCTATTTTTGGAGTTGGTTTCACAACATTTGGTATCAGAGCTTTGGATTCTAGGGTTTCGCTACTCCAAACAGGTCATCGTGGCATTTTCGCTATAACTTGTTTTCTACGAAGGTTCAGAAGCTAAAAATTTTAAAGCGCGAAGCTGAAATCCTGAGGAACATCATCGCAAAATTTCAGATCTTGGTTCTCACTATTTTCAGTGATATGGTCTGTGGAAGTTAGGGATTTTTTAGGCTCCTGAATTTCATCTCAAAGAGGTGATCGTGGGAAAATATTCATAACTCTCTCTCTGAGCATCCTATTGGAATTCTATAAAAATTGGATGCAATTACATGGACTGTAGTTTCCTGTCTATCAATTTCAGAGCCGAAGGAGGAAAGAGTGACACGTGGCAAGTCATACAAGTTTTCTCTACTGAACCAATCCATAATTAGGTCATTGTAGGAGATTGGGCATAACTTTTTCTTCAAGAATCCAAATAAGGTCAGAACTGTGGCATTCGAAAGAGGATTCAGAGGGCTACCTCAGGGCCAAATTTCAGATATTGAAGATCCAAAATCACAAAGATAATTCAGATTCAATATCGAGCTCCTTAAAAGCAAGAAAAAGGTGTGTATTTTTTTTCTGAATTGCATAAGTCAGTTTGAAGTGATTCCAAGGGCCTATTGAGCATATATTTCAGTATTGGGTTCTGAAATGCCTCCTAAAAATAATTCAACACCCATTAATCCCTCAGATTACTCTACTATGACTCATGAAGATGAAGAATTGCAACATGATCTATCAAAATTACAAGAGCAAGTGCATCAAATTTCGCTCTCACAAAGAGAAACAAAAAATGAAATGGAAGTTTTGAAGAAAGGCGTGGAAGCGAAGATGGATGGTTTGAAGAATAATATGGATGGTTTGAAGAAAGGTGTGGAAGCTAAGATGGATGGCATGGAAGCTTGCATGGAAGCTAAGATGGATGGCATGGAAGAAAAAATGAAAGACAACATGGAAAACATGAAGAATGATCTAAAAGCAGACATGGAATGTTTGACAAATTTGATACAAGAAATGTTTCTTAATGGCGAAAAGATAGTAGAGGAAACTCATGATGAGAACAAAAAAAAATTTAATTGTGATTTCATAAACTCTAATATTGGATAGAAGAACCACCATATTCCAAAGATGGATATGAGGAATTTTGATGGCAATGATCCCGTAACATGGATACTACAGATGGAGCAATATTTTGATCTCAATAATGTGCAAAACACACAAAAGGTACGCATTGCAACTTTACATTTAGAAAAAAATACATTTGTATGGTATTGATGGCTTTGCTATCATAAAAAAATTTTCACTTGGTCAATTTTTTATGGAGGAAATGATAACACATTATGAATATACAAAGAGCAACACCCTCTTTATCCAATTGATAAATCTCAAACAAAAGGGTTCAGTTCCGGAGCACATTGAGGACTTCCAAAAATTGAATATAAGGGTAACTGATATTCCATAGGAACACAGGATTAATGTCTTCATAGGGACTTTAAAGGATAACATCCAACATGAATTTTGCGTTTGGGAACCTGATTCATTGGAGAAGGCATTCAGGTTGGCAAGAAAAATTGAATGTAAAATTATGGCGACAGGGAAGCCTACCACTCACATCTATAAAGATGGAAGTGTTGCTACTCCTAGACTTCCACAACCTACAAGGTTGACACCACGACAATTGGAAGAAAAAAGAGCAAAAGGGCTTTGCTATAGTTGTGATAGAAAATACACCAAAGGTCATAAGTGTGCTGAGAAGAAATTATTTTACATAGATTGTGAAGAGGAAGAAGAAAATGAACAAGAAGAGGATATACACCAGGAACCAGCCCTAGAAGAGGAAGAAATGAATCCGACCATATCATGTAATGCACTAGCAGGAATTACCACTCCTCAAACTCTCAAGATAGAAGGACATATCAAGAAGAAAAAGGTAATAGTGTTGATTGATTCAGGTAGCACCCATAATTTTATTCATTGTAAGGTAGCCAAAGAATTGAATTGTTTCCTATACCTAGCACTAGAATTTCAAGTGATGGTTGCAAATGGAGGAACTATAAATTTCTCTGGAAAATGCCATAATATCAAGCTAACCATGGGGGAATATGTATTGAATATTCCAATGCTTTCCATTCCTATGGGAGGTGTTGATGTTGTACTAGGAGTACAATGGTTACAATCTTTGGGGACATTAGCTTTTAATTTTCAAGAAATTTTCTTGAAATTTTTTTCAGAAGGAAAGGAAGTCGAATTACGGGGTATTGAAGGGAAGCCAGGAAGGATAATAAGCTCTAATGTCATGACAAAGCTTCTAAAGAAAGAACAACGAGGCGTAATTTCACAATTATTCTCACTAGAAGTTCCGACATCAAAATCATCTATTTCTGCAGATCTCCAACAAGTCTTGGACAATCATTCCAAGGTGTTTGAAACTCCCAAAGGACTCCCACCTATTCGTAATCATGATCATGCTATTCATTTGATTCCAGGAAGTGTTCCTCCAAACATCCGGCCTTATAGATATCCTTACTTCCAAAAGAGCGAAATTGAACGTATGATTGCAGAAATGTTAGAGGCGGGTATAATTCAACCCAGTCAAAGTTCTTTCTCTCCTCCTGTAGTATTGGTACACAAGAAGGATGGATCATGGCGAATGTGTCCGGATTATAGGGAGCTCAATAAGCTCACCATTAAAGACAAATTTCCCATTCCTGTGATTGATGAATTACTGGATGAATTACATGGAGCAATTTATTTTACCAAGTTGGATCTTCGTTCAGGATATCATCAAATTAGAATGAAGACTGAAGATATTCCAAAAACAACATTTTGAACTCATGAGGGTCATTATGAATTTTTGGTCATGCCTTTTGGCCTTACCAATGCACCTTCTACATTTCAAGGGTTGATGAATTCCATTTTCAAACCCTTCCTTAGAAAAATTGTGCTAGTATATTTTGATGATATACTAATCTACAGCAGGTCTTGGAAGGATCATGTTCAACATGTTGACATGGTGCTCAAACGATTGGAGGAGAAGAAATTATATGAAAAAACATCCAAATGTTTCTTTGGAGTACAAGAGGTGGAATATCTGGGTCATATTGTATCTCATGAGGGTGTTAAGGTAGACCCTAAAAAAATTAAAGCCATTAAGGAATGAAAAATCCCCACAACCATAAAGCAGTTGCGCGGATTTCTCGGGTTAACAGGGTATTATCGCAAGTTTGTTAAGAATTATGGGAGAATAGTAGCACCTCTAACAAAATTATTGAATAAATATGCATTTTCATGGACTCCTGAAGCAACTAAGGCCTTTGAACATCTTAAAGAGGCAATGTGCCTAGCACCAGTCTTACCTACGCTAGACTTCACAAAAACCTTTATTGTGGAATGTGATGCCTCAGGAAATGGATTGTTGTTGTTTTAATGCAAGAAGGAAGACCCGTTACTTTTGGAAGTCGTTCAATCAAAGGAAAGTATTTACAAAAGGCTATTTATGAGAAGGAAATGTTGGAAATACTACATGCACTAAAGAAATGGAGACCTTACCTAATGGGAAGACACTTCAACGTAAAAACTAATCATGATAGTCTTAAACACTTTTTGGAACAAATACTATCTTCAGAAGAGCAGCAAAAATGGGTCACAAAGATGTTGGGTTATGAATTTGAAATCGTCTACAAAAAAAGAAAGCTAAATGTTGTTGCAGATGCACTCTCAAGAAAGTATGAAAAGGTGGAAGCATTGCTTTGTGCCATTTCAATTATCCAACCAGATTGGATAACCGAAGCAAGGGATGAATGGAAGAAGGACGAAGAAGTGTGGACTCTCATTCAAAAGTTGCAGCAACATTCTAGTACATCTGATACATATAGTTGGAAAAATTATTCCTTATGGTACAAAGATCGCTTATATATTTGCAAGAATTCCCAACTAAAACAAAATATTCTTGTGGAATCGCACACTTCTCCTTTAGGAGGACACTCGGGATTTTTAAAAACTTACCACAGGGTAAAGAAAGATTTTTTTTGGGATGGCCTTAAATCTTATATTCAAAATTTTGTGGCAGAATGTTTGGTTTGCCAGCAAAATAAAGTTGAGACAATTAATACCCCGGGTTTTCTACAACCTTTATCCATTCCAAGTCAACGTTGGGAGGAGATTTCAGTTGATTTTATCACAGGTTTACCTAAGTCTGAAGGAAGGAGTGTCATCATGGTGGTAGTTGATAGAATTACCAAGTATGCAAACTTTTGTGCATTATCTCATCCATTTAAAGCGAGTACATTTGCTACTTCATTTATGGAAACAATTCAAAAGCTACATGGAAACCCGAAGATTATTGTAAGTGACAGAGATCCCATTTTTACAGGAAATTTTTGGACGGAATTATTTTCTTGTCTGGGTACTCAACTAGCTCATAGCTCATCTTATCATTCTCAATCCGATGGTCAAACAAAGATAGTGAATAAACGTTTGGAAGGATATCTTCGTTGTTTTTTATCTGATAAGAAAACACAATGGATCAAGTGGTTACCTCTTGCTGAATGGTGGTATAACACTTCCTTCCATACTGCAGAAAAAAAATGACCCCATTTATGGCACTTTATGGATATCATCCACCATCCATCACATCTTCTTTAAGGGAAAATTCTAGGGTTCAAGCAGTGGAGGATCACATCAAGCATCAAAAAGAATTTCTCCAACTCTTAAAGGATAACCTAAATTTGGCACAAAATAGAATGAAACAACAAGAAAATCAACATCGTAGTGAGAGAAGTTTTGATGTGGGAGACTGGGTATTTTTACGGCTACAGCAATACAAACAAATGTCCCTCAAGCAAGCTAAGAAGGATAATAAATTATTGCCAAAGCACTATGGTCCTTACAAGGTTTTGCAAAATATCGGTACTATGGCATACAAATTGGAGCTTCCTACTTCTTCGCGAGTGCATCCAATTTTCCATGTTTCATGCTTAAAAAAGGTTATAGGGGACAAACTTCCAGTTTAAACAATATTTCTAGAACTTGATGAGGAATGAAAAACCATATTGGAACCCGAAGCAATCACGGAAACAAGAACTCGACAACTACGAAATCGATCAATTTCAAAGTATCTCATCAAATGGAAGAACTTACCCACTGAAGATTATACATGGGAGGATGAGAATTTCATACAAAAGCACCTAGATCTACTCAAGCGTTGAGGACAACATTTTTTTAAAGGAGAGGAGCATGTCAGGTCCCTATATTAATAGTATAGTCCCTTATTGTTGTTAGTGTAACCCCCTTATTGTTATTGTTGTACCCCTGTAACCCCCATATTGTTATTATTGTGCCCTTCAATTATTATTGTTAGGTCGGATAGGATTACATTGTGGCCCCACTAGGATTACATTGTGGCCACATGGACTCCTATATATAGAAAGGAGGTTTTTTCATTTGTATCATCCAAGAATTTTTCATTTATGTAATGTATTGGAGGTTGCCCCCTTGAAGTGGTTGATTTCTAAGGCGTTGATCTCTCTTTACTTCTATTTTTGGAGCTGGTTTCACAACATATTTTCTCCTCTTTAATCATGTCATTGCTAGCTTTGGTATACCACAAGCTATTATTTCATACCATGTGAAGGATTTTCAGAATCACATGATGTTGGAGCTTAATGTAAATTTAAGCCTTCAACATGACATCTCAACTCTCTATTACCCACAGGAAAATGGAAAAGTATAAACTATTAACAAATTTGTGAATACTATGCTACAACACATGACAAGGATTCACAAAATGAATTGACATCTCATCCTGTATGCAGATTTGTTGGCATATCGAACCTCTATCCGAACTGCAACTGGATTACCACCTTATCAATTGGTGTATGGTCTATAGGCAATCCTTCCCATCGAATGTGAAATTCCATCACTGAAACTTGTCGTTGATCTTATCCTCACCACTTATGCAGAAGAAGAGCGTCTCTTGCATCTAACATGTTTAGATGAAACTCGGCATGATGTCACGATGTCCAATGAGGCCTACAAGAAACGCGTTAAAGCACAATATGATAAGAAAATTAAACTATGTGTTTTCTTGAAAGGTGACCCAGTCCTATTATATGATTAGGAGGATGATAAGTTAGGGTCTGGGAAGTTCAATCCAATTTGGCTAGGACCATACATAGTTAAACGTTTTCTTTTGAAAGGGGCTTAAGAGCTTATTGATTTTGATGGAACTCCCTTGGCGCATCCTAAAAATGGGTTGTACCTAAAAAAAGAAGCATGCCTCTAAAAAAAAGTTTCATCTAACATGTTTAGATGAAACTTGGCATGATGTCACGATGTCCAATGAGGCCTACAAGAAACGCGTTAAAGCACAATATGATAAGAAAATTAAACTATGTGTTTTCTTGAAAGGTGACCCAGTCCTATTATATGATCAGGAGGATGATAAGTTAGGGTCTGGGAAGTTCAATCCAATTTGGCTAGGACCATACATAGTTAAACTTTTTCTTTTGAAAGGGGCTTAAGAGCTTATTGATTTTGATGGAACTCCCTTGGCGCATCCTAAAAATGGGTTGTACCTAAAAAAAAAAGTATGCCTAGGTAATATTTGCATGGTCACTGTGCACATATTGTCTATAATTATGTTGAGTGGGTTTTCAGTGTGTTCGGATTTTCCTACCATATATATTAATCTTGTTTTACAATTGCTTTATAGATTTCAGTGTTCCCTCAACCATATGTTGGTTATGCTAATGGTCACTAGGCATAGTACTTGGAACCTTTCCTCTATAGTGTGGGTTATCTATGCTATGAGTGGAGAGTTAGTGGGTTTAAAACGGATTTGTATTGGTCACTCTACCAATGACATCGTTGAGTATAGTGAAATGATTGAGTTGTTTTCTGATGCTATTTATCATGGAATTTGTTGTATAGTAGTCAGACTTGACCCACAACTTTTAGTACTACACTTAACTAACATCTATTCAGTAATAAGTCCAACTATGCTTCGTATGTTTTTAAAGGTTCACCTTCTGGAAAGACACTTTGATTACATCTACTATCAACACATTCATAGAATTATAAACACATTAACTCATGCATTAGTGAATCATGTTTTAGACAGACATTTGCGACATATGTAAATAAAACTAAATCCACATCACACATTGATTGAACAAGATAATAGATACAAGAAGAAACACCGATAGATAGATAATTATATATAAATTTTGTTTTATAATAAAAAATCGTCTAACACATATGGCCACACACCCTATAATATCAAAAATAAATGCATTCAAAATATGGCTCTATGGCCTCCCAGTAGATTGGTCCCTATGGTGATCACGGTAACAGACAACTACACAGGCGATATTGCACAGCATTTAACTAATGTGATTGGGCACTCAAATGGTGTAACGTTGCAGTCTCATAGGGATCTAATTGACCCTTGTCTCTAGTATGTTATGGGTCAATCCCTCCACGTGATGCTCAAACTTTGCAAGAGTCTTAGCTACAATGAGATCTTGCATCTCCTCCTCTGATCCTACAGCCACATGTGTTCCAATATGGGAAAGTAGTGGCTCTCCACGTCACTAAAGATAGGATGTGCCCACTAGTCAAACAAGTCCAACATATGCATGTGAAATTAATAGTTAGTCTTGGATACATGAAAAAATAAATGAAACATTAGGGGAATTTTGAGGTATAAAATGGGCCTCCTAAGGAAATTATAAAATAATAAAATAATGTTAGATTTCGTCATCAAATTTTAGAGGTAAAAAAGAAAAAACTAATTTTTCAACTTATCTCCCTATGGGTTTACTCAAATTTAGAGTGGTAATAGTAGTTGGATGCAGAATTTGATTCCTTATCCAAGTATTACCCATGTTTCATACTTTCAATGGACCCTTCTACATGAAAAATTAGAAATACAGGAAAAACATGATTGCAATCATGTTTTTTTCATGTATTTCTCATTTTTCATGTAGAATGGTCCATCGAAAGTACACAACATGGGTATTATTTGGATGAGGAATCAAATTTTGCATCCAAAAAGTACTCTCGCTCGAAATTTAAGTAAAACCTTAGGGAGATAAGTTGAAAATTTTGTTTTATTATTTTATTATTTTTCAATCTTTTTACTTTTTTACCCCAAGAATGGTGAATCATCCCCCTTGGTTGAAATAGACCCCAAAATTTCTCTAATGAAATATTTTAAAACCAAAAAATAAAAAATATTCAAAATGATTTTTGTTTAACCTATGTCATCCCAATGCCCACCTTCAGGAAGCATGAGCTTTGGGCCACCGCAGAATTCCACTTTGGCATATGGGTAATCTTCGATCATAATGAGTTGGATATGCAGTCATTAGAAGAAAATAGGTGTAAACTCATGGAAGAAGGACCTGCATGTCGAGACATGTGATATTCCCATCATCTCATCCATGGAGCCCTAGGATACGGAAGCTCAAGAGAAATATGATGAGGACAATGTAGTGGAATCCTCTCTAAGGAAAATGATATCAATATGGAACCATATCCAAAAAAAATTACCCATCCATCTTTTTCTTTAGTTATTTGTTCCTTCATATTAGTTAATACCCCCTCACTCCAATTGAACAGAGTTGTTTCTATGAATTCTAATGCATATTTAATTTGGGACTTGTTAGCCAAATGCAAGGTAGCACTGCTAGCCAATCTAGTCATAATGAAAAGGATTGCCCTATGAGGAAATCAGACTACATCATTGATCTCTATCTTCCTATATTTTTTTTGGTTGGGAATAAGCCCTACAGTGTGTAGTAATGTAATCTTTGATAGTCTCACCACCCCTTCTCGTGCCAGACAATGAGATAGAAGCTCCCCTTCTTGATAAACTTATCAATAAATAAATATCTTCCACCTCTATACTAAGAGTATGTGCACCGATCTTGAAACGTTGTGCCTGAATATCTCATGTTCTAACCAAATATTCAAATAATTCTAGTTGGGATCTCATGCCAGGAAGCCAAAAGAACTTGAGAAGTCCACAATTTCTCAAATCCTAAATATTTGTTGGATCATTGGCAGCATCCATGTCATGGGTCTCATGTTCTCTTTCTGTCCAAATCAAATCCATTTTTCTCTGGTAGATACTTGTAATACAACAAGAATAATATTCAAACCAAACCTCATGCAAAAACATAAGAGAAATTTGTGTGGAAATCAAAAAACCATTTTTTTAAATGCGCCTAGTGCACCCTGCTTTAAGGGGATAGAGCGTTGCAGCACACCCTCTCCTCTCTGGGAGGTGTGATGAAGCTCTCTTCCCAATGAAAAAAATTTTGGCCTAGTGCACCTTTCGACATTGAAAGGGTGCATTGGGGCTAGGGTGAAAATCTAAAGCCTAAACATGCATAAAACTCAAAAAAATATGTGAAATCATAAATGGAAACCATGAAAAGAAAGAGAAATGTAATTTCTCTTACTTGGAACTTATGGCACTCGAAATCGTCCACCAAATTGGCCGCAATCAACTGCTAAAGTTTGGCGGAAAAAAACACTCAGAGCTCACTCACCAAGAGGTAAAAATGAATTTACTTTTTTCCTATTTATGGTCAATTTTAATATTATTTTATTATATTTTATTATTTTGACCTAAATTTTACCTAATTTTACCATAATTTCATATATTCTTAATATTTTGATGGTGTTCTGAGCAGGTTGAAAGTTGTTTGACAGATTTAATGACATTTTTTAGTTGAAACAGGTCATTTTGATAAAGGAGTGTACTTTTATCACTTCTTTGGGCTCTGTAAACTCACGAAAAAGGAACCCCCTAAGTCATCTTTTAGCTCTTTTCAAACTCCCTAAAAATTAAAATATTGTCGAGCATTTGTCTTTTCAAACATGTTAAAGTAAATTAAAATATGTCTACTCAGTGTAAGTTTAACCTCTTTTCGGACTAAGATAGATTTTTTACGAAAATGGAATGCCTTAGTCGAACATGGCTAAGAGTGTCTCCTCATTATCATTTTCTGCCTTTTTGGAATCAAGAGACAATTTTACGAAAATAAACCTTTGGATATTTCATTTTCGCCTCTTTTTTAAACTCTATAAACATGAAAAAGAAGTCAAGTTACACCTTTTTTGGACTTGTAAAAGCATCAAACATCATTGGACTCATCGAACATGAAGATACTGAACCACTCCTCAGGGTTTGTTAAAAATACTCAGAGGGATTCATATGAAGGATGAACTTATAAATAAATCATATGTTATCCTCCTTAATCTTGTCAAAAATAAAGAGGTATTGACCAAAAATGGTTGGAGAAATTGGGAATACGGGATACTTTACCTATTAATTGCAGTGGGTCACTCTTGAACATGACACTCTTTCACTTCATCTTCGTGATTGTTGGGTTGGGAAATATTCTTGCCTCTTTGGTTCATCGCACCATATCAAAAGCCTTCATAATTTATTATGGGTCAATGCTACCAACTCCATAAATTGTCGTTGATAAGTTCAAGACAATTCCTTCAGGTGTTATCTGCTACAATACTCTTAAGTCTTCATTCATGTCTGTCATTCCTGAACCAGCTCTTTGTCAGCATCATTATGTCTCAAATCTTGATACCCATTTCGTGTCATTGATGGGGGATACATCGAGGCCCTTCTACGATGGGTCGCTTCTTGTCGAAATTCGCTCATTATCTAGAAAGTTGAGTTAGAAGATCCCTTTGGTACGTTGTAGCTAGCATACATCAATGGAAAGTTTCCTCGCTCTTGGCGGTAGGTCTTCATCATTGGCCTTTGACCAGTAGTTTTTGTGTGGTGTTCGACTTCAGCTCATCTATTCACACAACATAAATTTTACTATGGTACCTTAAGAGCCATTAACATAATTGGTGGTTTCTCTCATGTTTGTTAATGCCTTACATCATTGGCCAGTAATCATATGGTGTCTACCATGTTTGACTTCAACTCATTTATTCACATGGTTATACTCGTACATTATTTGATCGAGTGAACAAGATAGGAGACCCCAGATCTAGTTTCATCCATCCAAGCTATGATTTCAGGATTAATACAAGATTACAAAGTACGATGGCTATGATCATTTAGACAATCATCCAAGCATGAGTCCACACTCGCTCATCAGTGGACACGACTACTTAATCATTATACATGTAATATTGGCTTATATGTTGAGCATGGGTATGCCTCCCTCAGCAATGATATCAAGATGATATTTTATTGTAACAGATGATGATCTTGACCCATTGTTATTGATCCAGACTTGTGACAAGGTAAATCACTTCAGTCGTGAGTTGTTTCTTCTGACTGTGTACTTTAGGGGGGAATCTGTTACAGGCCATTTTTTCACATCTGGTTAATAGGCCTACAAATTGGATCAATCAAAATCCATGAACACTTTTTCATAATACCTTCACAAATCCCTAAGCATCACTTCTCCAAAAAGTCTGATTTTTTGGGAAAAATTGCTCAAAAACATTGTTTTTATCCCTAGCACACATTACCTTCTTGTCTACCTACGTTCAACGCATGTTGCATTCTTTTTCAACAGTGTTGGTCAGCACATGTTTCTCCCTTCTACATGTGCATTGACTCTAGAAATTCAAAAAAATAAAAAATATTTCTGAAGCTTCCTCTTCCAGAAGCTTCCAAGGTAGTTTTAACTATTTACCACAGATAGAGACATTGAATTCCTATTTGATCCTATCTTGGATACCATATCTCTTATCCCTTGAGCTCATCCTCCCATCATATGTGGATCTCAATCCTAATATGGTAAATCCTAAATTCCCACTCTTACCCTATATATTTATCTCCTTCCATAGCATCATGATTGGATTTTGGAGATTGATAGTGCCCTCATGCTGTTTCCTTGAACCTAAAGGAGTCATAAAATTAATGCATTAGGGTTGATGTTTAGGTGTTAATTATGAAAAGGACAAGTCAATTTTGGGAGACATCTACAAATTCAGCTACTATTTATGGTTGTAAACTCTCTCCTATATCTGTCAATACAAAGAATATATTGTTTTCCTATATATTTTGTGTTATGTTTGCACTCATTTATTTAAATTCCATGTTGATTCATTGCATAGAGATTTCATATTATGCTACATGGATGTTTTGTATACTGCTCTTATTTTGGTCATGCGTGCAGGCTCTAATTATAGCACTCGAAACTACAATTGGAGCTTACAAGTGAGGAGGAAAGAAAGGATTGCTACAGATTCCATGTAGGATTCTTTCCATACTCTAATTTCTTTAAGGAAAACATCAATCATTTTGTCTTTTTTTGTCCTAGATCAGACCACTATATTTTGGGAAATCACCTTTATCCGCAATTGTGAAAATTTCGCCTAACAACATATCATTCCCCTAGATGTCCTTCCAACTTCGAGGGCATGCATACATTAGTTTATTTTGGTTTCTGCCACCACCATTTTGATTCAACCATGGGAAATTTACAATCTCCATTTTATGTTGACCTCGTCCATCGTGACCTCTACACCTCATCATGGTTTAGTTTCTAAATTTGTTTCAAGCAGATTTCTCAGTGGACCTCTTTCTTTGGATAATTGCATCTTCCTTTATGTCAGCATCATCTCTCATTTTCCAATAAGGAAGCAGTACCTTGGTTTGCATTACCATATTTCAAATGTGAGAATCATATGGACCAATGGGAGCCATCATTTCCCACATATTTCATCGACCTCCTTGACATTTTAATTTAGCATTGTTTCACAGCGGGATGTGTCATATTGTGATAATTGAAATTTCATATTTCAATCGAATACCCATGCACTGAGTCGGCATCTCATTGTTGACAATCTCATCATCACTAGTTACACCCGATACATGGGGACATGTACATCATCAGTACTTTCTTCTATCAAGGCACCCTTGAGGGCAAAGCAGTCGGTTACTTCAGCATCAGCAATTAAGTTCTCAACATTGTTGGCTAATGTAAACATCATTTTAATAGTCATAACCATAAGCATGGGACATTCCCACCTCATATGTACATTATATTTTTTGATGATGGGTTCCAAGGTTATCTTTTGAGACCCTTCCTCTCTCTTAGACCAAGGTATCTCTTCCAAGAAGTAATAGGAATCATAGTCCAACAATATGTGATGTGCTTCAACTATACATATGCTCCTGACCTCACACATTAGGGGGGACTATTATCACTTATAAATTGCACACTCAAAGGTGTCAATTAAGGGATATACTATTTCAAATATCATCAAAATCGAAGGTTCTCAAAGGTCAAAAAGTCATGTGCTCGCAAGCAAAGGATTACTTGTCACTAAACACATTATAATTAATCTGCACAAATATGCTCCTTTAAGTTTGCACAGATCGTCGTTTTGTGTCTTCGACAGTTGCAAAAATCCATATGAAATGACATTTGAGAGATCTTCAAGCCGAGACACCCTAAATGCCCCCTAATTAGGTAGAATTACAAGTCCAAGTATCTAGTCTCAAGCCTCTACATGGTCCATTAAGAGAGAATTATGAAGCCTCCAAAGGATCCCTTTGTTGGTAATGTTGGCATTGATGTCATTAACCACATTGGATTTGTGAGTTGAATGTTGAATGTTGAATTGGTGATAATTATGATTGAATGGAAAAGGCTGAAAGTGATGTGAAGTGCAAAGGCTAAAATTTAGATGTGAAGTGAAAAGGCTATGATATTAAATATCAAGGTTGAAAATTGTTAAAATGGGACATAAAACATTCAGAAAAAAGTTGAAATATATATGTTTCATTGAATAGAAAATGTACATAATAAAAATCTGATTTTTCCCCTATAATTATTACTAATTAAGCTGTTAGTTCGGATCTATTTTATATTACAAATTATTTTCAGAACTGAAATTGAAGAGACAAGCTTATGAGATGTTTTGGAAGTCCAAGAGACAATGATTCATTTCATATTCCCGCAAAGAATACAAATAGCCAAGATGTCTTGCTTATAAAACATACAATGTGGAACGGAAAAATATTTTTTTTTGGAAGAGAAGGAGTCTGCAAAAGAAAGTGGATGAGTAGCAGCAGAAGATAAAGAAAGTGGAAGAGAATAAGTAGTTCAACAGTAAACTTGATAGCAGAATTGTATATGAGTTAACCAGAATTTGTGACTTGATGTTGTGATTGACAAATTTTTTTTACCTTCTATGTTGCATCTTGAAAAAGTACAGGTTGTATCCTGTTGAGGTGGGATCCTCCCGTGGGTTGTAGCCTGCAGAAAATTTGTGGGAATTGGAGATTCCTTTGAGGTATGAGCTTCTTGTAGGTTGGAGCTTACAAAAATATGATGTAATAAGGAGTAGCAGCTTTCCTTCACATCACTTTCAGCCTAACATTCATGGTTTTCTCCCTTCGAGGTTTCCACTTATATCTGGTGTCGTCATGTTTTGTTTTTGAATGTTGTGTGAATGATCTTGAATTCTTGATAAGTAAATCTGCAAATTTCTCTCTTTTACACATGAAAAAGGAATACAATAGAGCACGAACGAAAGAACTCGCGTTGCTGCTAGTCCGCGCTTTGTTGTCGATGCCCTAGCTATTGCACCCTCCGTGCTCTCCTACGCATGGCCCCTCCGGAGACTGCCCCAGAGGCGACCTCTCCTCCTGACCATGCCCTCACCTTCTCTACTCTCATCAAATCGCTGGCTCCGCCTAGGCCCCGGCCGGAAATCTCCAAATTCGTTAAGAAGCTTGATGGAATTCAGAAGGTGGCCCTCCCTCCCTCTTTACCGTGCATGGTTTCTCTGTCTCTCGCCGAAAAATGCCTCATCAGCCAATTTACTGGACTCTAGCCCTCTCCAAAGACTGTTCAGAGATGGGTCAAACGCAACTGGTCTGATAAAATCAATGGCAAAATCTCTATTCGATTATGTGGCAGAGGCTATTTCACCTTTCATTTTGAATCTAAAGAATACAAGGATCTAATATTCAGGAATGGGCCGTACTTTATTCTTACCAGAGGATTGTATCTCAACAAATGGACATCGGAGTTTGATCCCAAACTAGTTGTACCAAATGTTGTCCCGGTATGGGTGCGCCTTCCTCGTCTTCCCATACACTGTTGGGGAGATGATTCTGTTCTAGCCATCGGGAACACGGTAGGAAAATTTATTTATCAAAGCGAGCCAAAAGACAATATGCAAGCATGCGCTAGGATATGCATTGAAGTGGATCTCGGCAAAGGTCTTCCAGAAGTGATCAAGTTAAAATTTGACAATTGGACACACATCCACTAGCTCGACTATGAAAAAATCCAATTTAAATGAAAGGTATGTCACGAATATGGCCACATTTCAAATAGATGTTATAAGGTTATTCATATTGAAAGCCCTGATGCTGATCGGCAATGGGAAACTGTCAAGAAAAATAAAATTTCCTCAACCTCCAAGAGCAACACCTCAGCCCCCCCTCCTCAACCTGATCCCCCCTCCTCCTCCTCTCCAAATATCTAGGAACCTTCCCAGCATCCTGTTGATCCTTCCTCCCCCGCCCCCCCAAATTAGACTCAACCAACCCCTTTTCCCTCCTTGCCCCCTTCTAAGATGAGCCCCCCCTTGTCACCCTCTCTCAGCCCTCCTCTCCTTGCTCCTCCCCTTCGAATCCTGACCCCCCTTCCTCCTCTTTTGATCCCTCCTCTGTCCGGATCACAAGGAACTTGGTGAAGGAACATGGTGCAAATCTCGAAAATTCAAACAAAAAAAAGCAGGAAGGAAATCTACAAAGCAGCAACGGGAAGAAAAAGCCCAGAAGGACATAGCTCTAGGAACACAAAACCCCATTGAAACATACATTATGGGGAAAAATAGCAAAGACTCGGGACAAAATAATCAAGGAGGAAAGGCAGGCTCCCACTCTGCCTTTATAAAATGATGAAAGCCCTCTCATGGAACTGTAGGGGGTTGGGGCAACCCTCAAGAATTGCAGCCCTGAGAGACCTTTTAAATCTAGAAAAACCTGACATAATCCTCCTACAGGAAACTAAGCAGGGAGACTCTCATATGAATTCTATAATAGGGAAATTAAACGATCATGAGGGCGCCCAATCTGAATCTAGGGGTGCCTCAGGTGGGCTGGCCAGCTTCTGGAACTGCAACAATTGGAAAAAAAATACCTTGACAGCAACTCAGAACTAGATTAAAGTAGTGCTACAAAATAAAAAAGATCAAAAGGAAATAATTTTTTACAATGTTTATGGACCTAACCACTATAGGGACAAAGAACTCTGTTGGAACAATCTCAAAGCATACATAGATAGTGGAGATAGCAGCAATATTATCATTGGGGGAGACCTCAATCTAATCCTCCATGTAAATGAAAAAGGGGAGGCTCCTTCTCCCCGGACCCCTCTAGAAACCAACTTGAAACCATCATGAATGACCATGAATTGATCGACATTGCTCCTAAAAACCACAGATACACTTGGAGCAATAGAAGGATTGGCAAAAGAAATATCATGGAGTGCCTTGACAAATTTTTAATTGTTGTCCCTCTCCTCTCTCACTTTTCCAATGCCTCCTCCGATGTTCTTCCCTTCTCTGCCTCCGATCACTACCCCATCACCCTCAGTCTTGGAGACCTTCACTCTCTCGACCCCATACCTTTCAAATACAATCCCCTTTGGAATGATATCCTTGAGGCTAGGCAGTTGATTCGTAACTCTTGGTTGCATCATATAGAAGGGTCCCCATCCTTCATCTGGGAAACAAAATTAAAGAGAACCAAAACAGCCCTAAAGGAATGGGCCAAGCTTCATTACCAAGAACCTAAAAAATCCAAGACTAAAATTAAAGCCAAGCTGAACGTTGTCCACAGCAA
Source organism: Pinus albicaulis (assembly GCA_034641835.2). NCBI lineage: Eukaryota > Viridiplantae > Streptophyta > Pinopsida > Pinales > Pinaceae > Pinus > Pinus albicaulis. Next base: position 630,100,775 of record CM076571.1, read on the forward strand.
CATTGACAACCATGGCCTCAATAGAGATAACTCCATTTAGGAAAAAAATCTTCACTGGAAACTATATAGAATCAATAGGAAATAAGAAGAGAAGTGGAGAATCAAATCAAGGAATGTGTAGCTTCAATCGAGTGACAAAAACACTTCTTATTTTCACAAGCAGGCCACTGTCCACAAGACTCGAAATAACATCTCTTCAATCATAGACGCAAATGCGAAAGTCCAGACCGACCAAGAACACATTAAATTTGCAGCCACCCTACACTACAAAGCTCTTCTAACGGAAACTAAAGAACTGGAAGACTACTCAGATATTTTGCAGCACCTTCCAGCTATGGTCACAGAGGATATGAATAATTCCCTTAATAAAGAGATTTATGAGGATGAAATCAAGCGTGAAATTTGGTCCTTGCACCCAGATAAGGCACCCAGGCCAGATGGGTTCTCTATCAGTTTTTACAGAACTCATTGGGATCTTATTAAAAAGGATTTGGTCAAAATGATGCAATGGGTTCAAAGAAAGAAGAAAATTGGAGGCTATACCAACTCTACTTTCCTTTCCCTTATCCCCAAATAAAATCGACCCTCCTCCTTCTCTCGTTTTAGACCCATCTCGCTCTGCAACTCCTCCTACAAGCTCATCACCAAAATCCTCACCATGCGCCTCAAACCTTTTCTCCATAGCCTCATCTCTGAAAATCAAGGAGGTTTTATTTGTTAAAGACAAATCTCTGATTCGGTCCTCTTTGTCCAAGAATATATTCACTTTAGTACCACTCACAAGGAAAAATGCTTTATCCTTAAGCTTGACTTGGCCAATGCCTTTGATAGGGTTAGGCATTCCTATCTTATGTATGTCCTCCTAAAAATGGGCTTTGACCTCAATTTTATCTCCCTTGTTAATGCCTGCATATCCAACCCTTGGGTCTCCCCCCTCATTAATGGAATGTTTGCTCCTTCCTTTCAATCATCTCGTGGTCTAAGACAGGGTTTCCCTCTCTCTCCTTACCTCTTCATCCTCATGGCTAAATCCTTCAGCAGGGCCTTGGACTATATGTGACGTGTTGGACTTATCACTGGTATCAAATTTGGTAATGGTGTCAAAAATATAAACCACTCTAAATTTATTGACGACACCCTCTTGATGGGAGGCGCATCCAACATTATAGCTCGAAGATTCAAATTTATCCTGGAAAAATTCATGCTATACTCTGGAGGTCTGGTTAATTTTCAAAAAAGCTGCATTTATGGTTGGAATGTCACCGTTCAAACTATACACAGCATTGCAAATATTTTTGGGGTTCCCTACAAATTAAATTGGGATCATTTCAATTATTTTGGAATGCCTGTCAACGCTGGCCCTTTAAAGACTGAAGTTTGGGACATCCTCATAGACAAAATGAAGATAAAAGTACAACAATGGGGATCTTCTTGGCTAAACCTTACAGGGCACATTGTTCTTCTCAAAGTTGGGCTCTCCTCTCTGCCCCTGTATCAATTCACCCTTCTTCGGGAACCTGCCAGCATTCACCACAAGTTCGAAGCTATCCTCAAGAATTTTCTCTAGCAGGGAGGCAAAAATGAAAAGAAAAAATACAGCCTTGTCAAATGGAGATAGGTTATGCAGGATTACATTCACGTTGGGATTGGAATCCGATCCCCCAAGCTCTTGAACAATGATTTTGGTGGGAAGATTATATGGATATTATTTAGTGGGCATCATGCTTGGTGGAAGAGAGTCTTGGAATTTAAATATCTCAATTCCTCCAGGAAGCATCTTTTTGAGCTAGACATCCCTAATAGACCCTGCTCTAAAATTTGGGCACTCTTCAAGAAAACCATTCCTCTCTTAGCCCAAAATCTTTCCAAAGTTCCAATTGGGGGCAGTAGCATAAACATTGGAAAATACAAAATCATGGGTCATCCCCCTCTTCTATACAGACCTAAAACCCATCGCATCCTTTCTTATCTCAATAACCAAGGATTAACTCTGTTGAGTCACATCTCTAATTGGGATAGCCATTCCCAACTCTGGACCGATTGGCTCTTCCCCTCTCTCCCCGTACACTTAGAGGCTGATCTTAGCAATCTCCAAAACCTCCTTCATGGCTCTGCACCTTTGAAAAAAAATGATACTGATTTCTATCAATGGGACCCCTCAGGTGTTCCTTACACCATCAAAGTTGCCTACACTCATCTTTGGAGTGAAAACTGCCCTTCCCCTAATTGGCCTATTTGGAAAACAGTGTGGAAATCAGAAGCCATTCCTAAGATCAAGATCTTCATGTGGAATCTTATTAAAGGGAAAATACTCACAGCTGAGAATATCAAAAAAAGAGGTGTGCTTGGTCCCTCCATATGTCCCAACTACCTCAAGGCCGAGGAGACAACACCTCATCTCTTCCTAGATTTTCCATTTGTTGCTCACTGTTGGAGTAATCTAAATCCTTCCTATCAGCCTCATTGGGACCAAAACAGTTCTATATCGGAAGAAATTCAAACCTGGAAGAGAAACTACCCTTGGGGGAAAAAAAAGAGCAACCTTTCCAGAAACACCTTGCTTTATGTCCTCATATGGAATATCTGGCTCTCAAGGAATAGAAGAATTTTCAGCAACAAAGAACCTTCCTGTAGGAAGGTCTACAGCAAAGCATGGAGTTTAACGTTTGATATGATAACCTCCAAGAATAATAGTAAAGTCGACATCAGCAATATTTGTGTAGAGGAAAGGGACTTCCTAGGCAACCTCTTGATCAATCTCAGCATTCATAAGCCTCCCTCTCAACAGGCCCTTCGAACTTCTCCTAATTGGAAAATATGGCTCAATGATAAAGAATTTACAGAATGGATGGATAGAAGTGCAAGACCCACCCTTTTCTTTGATGGCGCATCTAAATCAAATCCGGGTATATCTGGTGCAGGAGGCATCATCAAACATGGAAATGGTAGGAGTGTTGTCTCTTTTGAATGGGGTCTCAGCTCCCTCTCCAACAATAAAGCGGAAGCCTACGCCCTCCTCCAAGGCCTTTATCAGTTAAAGGCTCTCAAAATCTCCAAAGCAATGGTTTTTGAAGACTCCTCCATCATCATCAATATGATGGTTCATGATCATCCCATAAGCAACATGGATCTTCTCTGAATAATTAGTAGATGTCGCAGCCTTTCTAGAGACATGGAACGGGTCAATTTATACCACATACTCTGAAATAACAACAAGGCTGCATACACTCTTGCAAAAAATTCTTATGCTCATTCTTCTAGGAAAATCCTTTGTATTAATAATCTGAATTATACTCCTCTACCATGATTTGGAAAAATCCCATTTTCAAGCAACATTGGATTTCCATCCCTAACCATTCTAAATTTTGCAGTCGTCGTATCCCCTCCCATACACTCCTCATGATTTTTCTCCCTCGAGCCTCCCTCCCTGTGCTTCCCTATTTATCCTCTCGTCCTCCCCAATCCTTCGCACCCTTGTCCTATCTTCGATTCTGCATTTTCTGTTGTATGCCTCCTTTGCTATGTTGTCATTGTGTTCCTGCTGCGCCCACAGAGCAACGCCTTACCCTCCCCCTCTTGTGCTTTCTTTCTGATCTCTATTCCCGTTGATGCTCCAGCCTTTCTTTGCCTTATCGTTCCCCTCATTCCCCTGCTCCACGTATTGCGTTGTCCCTCCCCTCCCCTTTGTTCCACTCCCCTATTCATGGCTCGCAGTGAGAATTGTTTCCACTGCGCGGACTTGCAGGCTGAGCTGGAGCAGATCTGAGCTCATCAAAATATTCTAGATGAAAAGCACCAAACAGATGTGAAAAAATTGGATGAAAGGCAGCAATCAAATGTGAAAGTACTCCTCCATAGAGTAACTTCGTTACAGCAGCAGTTTGACGCCCTCTCCAACCGATGTGCACATGCTGAAGAGTCAGTTCAGATCCTCAAATACATGATTGAGAAACATTCAGCTCCCAGCTCTAGTTTGAACAATGCAAGAAACTCAGGCTATGAGTATAACGCGGATGCCTCTACTAGGCACCATATAAGCATAGATTGAATCTTGTTCCTCTTTAAGAATGTCTTTTAAGTTCATATTTATGATCTTCGAGTTTTTCCGTGTATATGGATTATATATTTTTCAGTACATTCTAAATTGCAGAAGCAAAGAAGTTGTAACATTTTGTTGTAGTTACCTTCTCAGCTGCTCTGCAAAACTATACTTTGTAAGCAAGGAACCTTATCCTTCTCTTTTTTGAAATAAAATATAGCAACCTACTCTGTTAAAAAATAAAATAGAGCACGAACATAAACCATTAGTTGCATAATAAGAAAAATAATTTGAGCAAAAGTAAAGAATATTAAATTACTGATTCACACACCCCCCCCCCCCCACTTAGTAATTTCCAACCATAAATATCAATTTATATTAGAGCCAAGGTCTTCAGTAACAGTCTAACAATTGGAAGGAGGTCCTAAGTCAGTAAAATGGCTAGTCAAGAAAGATACTCAACAAATAAAGCTCCTCTATTTACTGGTAAAAACTATGCTTTCTGGAAAGTCAGAATGAAGACATACATAATGTCACTTGGAATAGAAGTATGGACTGCTGTGATGGTAGGGTATGAAGAACCGAAGGAAGAGACTAGTGACATAAATGCCAAAATATATTTCATAGCTAATGCAAAAGCTATGAATGCACTCCTGAGTGGTCTATGTGAGTCTGAATTTATCAAAGTAATGCGTTGTCAGACATACAAAGAAATATTGGATAAATTACAAAGTATTCATGAAGGAGATAAAAAGGTAAATATGGCCAAATTATAAGTATATAGAACACATTTTGAGACCTTAAAAATGAATGAATATGAATATATAGTTAAATTATTCTTAAGAGTTGATGAAATCATGAATGTCATTATAGGTCTAAGGGAAACAATCAAAGAAAGTGTAATAATTCAAAAAAAATTGAGGTCATTACCATCTAAATTCAATCTTAAGGTTTCAAGTATAGAAGATACAACAAACTTTGAGAATTTGAACAGGAATCAACTACTTGGTTCCTTAACAACATGCAAGATCAGAATTATAAAAGGGAATTTAGTCACTAGGGAGGAATCTTTCAAGGCAGACAAGTGCATAGAAGAAAAGGAATGTCCATGCTCAGGTTCTAATGACGAAGAAGAAAAAAGGATTAGAATGTTGAAGAAAGGAACATGTAAGTACAAAGGAAAACTTCCATTTAAGTGTATTAATTGTGGAAGAGTTGGGAATTATGGATAAAAATGTCCCTATAAGAAAGAATAAAATTAGCCAAAAGGGAAAGATAAGAAAGAGAAAAAGTTTAAAAGAAAAATATTTTATGCCCAAGAAGATAGCAATGTATTTGAAAGCTCCAATGAATCCTCTAGTGAAGATGGAACCAGTGATCCAGGTGGATGTTGGTGGCCACCCACCTATTCCATTTGGACCCCCACCATTGGTTCTTTCATTTTTTCAGTTTCATCACAAATTACTATTTTTAGCAGTTTGTCGGGTCCTGAACTTCCAAAGCTATTTTGAGGACATAATGATCCAGGTGGATATTGGTGGCCATCCACCTATTCTATTTGGACCCCCACGATTGGTTCTATCATTTTTCCCATTTCAGCACAACTTACTATTTTTAGCAATTTTTCAGGTCTTAAACTTCTGGAGCCGTTTTGAAGCCCTAAACGACATTTTTTGGGAAAACCGAGAGCAACAAGGAATTTCCCTAGATGTTTTTCACGTCAAAATTTATATTCCTCGGATAGATCTTTATAACGAGGTATTGAGCGATCGTATGCCAAATTTATGTCCCCAGGAAGATTAATGCACCAATTTACCTAAACAGGGCCCACAGTTTTGGTGCTCCATCTCCTAGGGTTAGGTTTTTGGATGTTTAGGGTTTTCCATTGTTTCTCAACAATAAAGAGGCCTTCGAACCTCATTGTAACACAATTCATAGGCCTGTAGCCGCCACATATCTTCTCAGAGATAAGCTACCAGCGCCCTAGCTAGTTTATTTACATTCTATCTGTAAGCATTTTTATGTTATTTGATATTAATGAAATGAATTTTTATTTCTGCTACATCTCTGTATTTATGTTTATTTCTGTATATTATTGTGTTCCTGCATAAATCTGGATCAATGGAATGTAATGTTCCCAAAATTAGCATGAAGCTAATTGGAACACTGATTTTGCTTATATCATCTAGGAGGTGAATAAAATGGGTGAGGAGACCCAGGAGTAGGAATAAAATCCCTCATAGTGTGAAATGGATCATTAGAGTAGCTATATTTTGCACCTTCCAGTGTGAAAAGGGGTAAATGCATGAGGACAAGGTCAATTTTGACCAAGTCAACAGCGCTGCCAAAGAGGGTGTGGATCACTTGGGAAGACAGCGCAGTTTGAATGGGAGGAAGATCACTTGGTGGAGGAAACCCTAATGTGTGGGGTCTAAGGCAAGAAGGCTTTCATTTTGCATAAAAGGAGGAAGATGCAGTAGAGGACTATGTTTGAGTATTTGATTTTGGTCTGTTAGACTCTTTGCATTCTCGGGCTGATTAGCAGAGTTGCAGTGTTGTTTAGCACAAGGAACTCCTGTTTAGGATTCCTTATCCTTCTTGAGGTACCTCTTGAGGGATTTTTCTTCATTTATCCACATTCAGGCTCAAGGCCAAGCCACCTCCTTCAGTTACAGCGTAGTTTCTTTTTAGAGCTAGGTTTTGTTGCAGGGTGTTGCAGTGGAGGGTTCCATAAGACCACTTCCAGAGCTTGTCTTTCAGAGGAGGGAGCTTATATTCCTCCAGGAGATCAGTTAGGAAGATTTTAGAGCTCATTTTCATATCTTGGCATCAGGCCAAGCATCTCCCATCTACTACAGCGCAGTCCCTCTCCTTGACTGCGTTATTTCAGTGTGTATCTGCAGTGGGGGTTTGCACCACTATTTTGGAGGGTGAGATCTTTAGTGTTAGGATCATCATTTCACTTGAGAGATCTATTGGAGGAGGTATATTTTAGATTTTGCATCATCTTCAGTCATCTCCATCCATTTTCTGAGTTTCAGCTACTATTCAGTCTTTGGGACTGCAACTCCGGCATTTTTCCATTTTGTAGATTTTAGCCAATCCTTCTAAGGATTGTTGTATTATTGTTTCATGGGTTTAGAGCTTGCTCCCCCATATTTCTTGAGCCATATATTGTCATATATTTGTATTATTATTCATCATGTTGCAATGTCTCCAAGAAATTACGTCATTTTAGCCTTGTGATATTCCTGTATAGTAGTGTTTCTCTATTCCCATGTACATGTCTTCTTGGGGCTATTCTTGCCTAGCTTGAGTAACTAATTCCTTAAGGATATGTATACATATGCTGCTATATTATACATTTGATGTCCATTTGGATCTTCATGTACTTAAGCTCATAAAAATAACGTTGTTACTCCAATATTGTTCATGTATTGCTGCAGTCCCTTCATTGGGCACTTTTTCAAGAGAACTAGGTGTGGGAGACCTGTTTAACCCACCTAGAGTGATTTTTTTTTAGCCTCCTCTTGTATTTAGGTCTTATATACATTTATCTAAGGGATCCAGGTCTTGGTTTCAAATCCTGTTGCATACATTTCTAGAAAATGCGTTTTCCAGCCATGTATTGCTGACAGATCCCATTTGGGAATATTACAGTGGTATCAAAGCATAGTCTTGGCTCAGCCTGTGAGTTCCAGCCATTAGAGGGAGAAAGATCATAATTATGGAGAATATGAGTTTTATCTCATCATATTTCATATCCATGAAGAACCTCCCCAAGGAGGATAAGCAAATAGAAGAGGAAGAACCCTGCACTTCCTATTCTCATCAAAAAGGAGACAAAGAAATGAGCAGGAAAAAGACCCCATCCTTTGGAGGATAAAAGGGGGATAGGCTTACAAAAATTCTTCCTAAATCTATATAGAACATTCATGAATATTTCAAGAAGACAAGGAGGGAGATGTTTGGAGAATCTCCAAGAGAATTTGATTCTGAAACAAACTCTAGATTTTCATATGAAGGGTGTGAGCATGTAATCACACACCATGATGTACAGCGCAGTCACATGCCTATATTTGCCATGAGAAAGATGGAAGAAGAAGAAGAGGTTGCTAGGAGGGAAACTCTTAGTAATTCCCTGAAAAAGTATGAGTCTCACACTCAGAAATTCAGAGATCATCTCAATTTTTCAGAGTTTTGCAAGATCAAGGTGAAGGGAAGAAAATAGCATGATAGATTTCTTCTATCAATTTTTGATGGTTCACCTGCATGGTCAGCCAAATATTGGGTGGATGAGTTAGACACCTTCCTGCAGCACCACTAAATTCCAAAGATAAAGCCATCAGAATTGCAGCGCTGCATTTGGGAGGTAAGGCCTATGCCTGGTGGAAATTTGAGTCCCTTTCTTTAAAAAATGCAAATGTTTCATCTTATACAAGTTTCACTAAAGCATTAGTGAAAATATTTGATAGGAGGTTTCATGATACATATGTTATGGATCCAAATAAGAAAACTCAAACAGTAACCTTGCATAAAAACTCAAAACCACTTCAGAAAACCATAGAGGAGGTTGAAAACTTGCACCATACCTTGCTGAAAGAAATACTTTCATCTCACATCTTGGGGCAAGAAAGCATGGAGATATCTTTTCCAAAAGAGGATCCAATCATTGGGAGGTTTCCCACTCATTATGAGGATGTTGAGGGCAACAGCACTGACATATCTAGAGTTGATCTAGCACCTCATGCAGAGGAAGGAGGAGCTCTTGCTCTAACTAGAGGGATTCTTGCTTCCTTGCAAGGAAGTCCATAGGATCTCATGTGTAGAGGTCAAGGCACAACTCATAATCTACATGTGCCATTGTTGATGAGGTGTGAAAACATGGAGACATAAGGAGGAGATAGGGAGGAGAACCAGCATCATGAGATGAGGAGAACACACCCCTATCCATTTTAGGGAATTGATGCACCTAGGAGGGAGACTGGATTGGGCAGTGAGAGCATGGAAAAATCTGTCCATTCATTCATACAGTCTACTCTTGATGATGGTGTCTCATTGCATGGAGGCATTGCACCAGGGAGACCACTAGATCAGCAAAGGAGAATGGATGCTTCACATTTGGAGGCACCACTCATTGATTCCATAGAGGTGGAGACATTGGGAGAGCTTGGTAGAGCGTTGGGAGTCTTGGGTAGACTCAAGGAGCAGAGAGGTATTCTCTCAACATTATCTACACCCACTCTCATTTCAGATTCTGCGTTGTGGCAGAAGCAGCAAAGGAAGGATAGTAGCCTTCCAACTTGCATCTTTGACATGGGAGGTGTCAAAGAAGAGGGCAGCCATATGACAGGTATTCCTAATGATATATCATCAGCATTGTCACTATGGAGGATATATCCATATTGGAACTCCCAATTGTTGGTGGAGTATTCCAAGGAACTTCTTGCTTGTAGGATATTGGATGACCAGTTGCATGAGGGAGAGATTCATAACTCATTGGAAGAGTTAGCACAACCACCTCTTTTCTCTTTGAAGATTAGAGGAGACTCATCTATGAGGTACTCCCTTTGCATGAGAAAAACATATGGTAAGGGTGTTGATTATTTACATGATAATTTATATAATGTATGTATGTATCCCTTAACCATATATGTGCAGGATATTGCTCCAAGGAGGAGCATTCTTTATTTTAGGCTTCATGGTCTACTTGAGGCTATAAGAATGATTGATAGCCACTCCCTAGGAGGACTTGGGGAGGAGATTTATTATGGAGGACATGCTCACCTTACACCATACATCATTCACTTCCTCCATACTTATGAGGAGATTGGGGTAGCAAGAAAGTGGTTGAAAAGCCACACATTTTATCAGTCTCTATTGTAGTTGAGAGTCAAGCTGCGTTGGTTACACTTGAGGGACCATTATCCTTCTCACTTATTACATATGGCAGCAAGCATGATTCTCATTTTGGCTCCCTATGTTACTATTATTTCTGTCTTTATGAGGAGCATGTTTGGGAGAGAGACACATTGGATGGATGTGTCCTTTGGGAGAGAAGATCTCCATATTTTTTGTAGTACATGTTCTAAGGGGAGCATGGGAGGTTATATGGCCACCACAGAAACACATTTGTCTCTTTATGAGGGGGGCCATAGGATTGAATGGACTCCATGTGATGGTGACTTCCAACTCATCATATATGGAATGATTTGGGCCAGCTTGATTTGCAGCGTTGGAGGAGAGATCTTTGGAGATCCAATCCTCGTCTTGCCACTTGAGGGAAACATTATTGCAGCCCAAGATCATCCAACACTCTACACTTATCATAAGTGGAGATATGGACAGCGTGGGTAGGCTACCTTGTCTACCATATTCAGATTTTCAGCCCACCTACTTTGCATGAGCCAAAGGTGGAGGAAAATTTTCAAGAGTTGCCTAGTTGGGAGGTGACTCATTTTTCATGGCTAATAGCTTGGGGATGGAGGATCTATATGGGGGAGAGATTTCCCATTATATTTCAGATCCCATTCCTCAAAGGGACCTCTAGACATCACTTTGTTATCCTCTTGAGTATTTCACCTTTACATGATGATAGCTTGATAGCTGACTTGCATGCTGAGGAGGAGCAATGTGGAGATTTGATTGATGAGATAGCATCTTTTTACTTGGAGGAGTTCATCATACATGGATGATACAGGGATAGGAGGAGAAATAACTCAGTTCTATCCTTTCACTTATTTGAGGACAAGCAATCTTTGAGAGGGGAGGACTATAATGTTCCCAAAATTAGCATGAAGCTAATTGGAACATTGATTTTGCTTATATCATTCAGGAGGTGAATAAAATGGGTGAGGAGACCCATGAGTAGGAATAAAATCCCTCATAGTGTGAAAGGGATCATTAGAGTAGCTATATTTTTCACCTTCCAGTGTGAAAAGGGGCAAATGCATGAGGACAAGGTCAAGTTTGACCAAGTCAACAGCGTTGCCAAAGAGGGTGTGGATCACTTGGGAAGACAGCGCAGTTTCAATGGGAGGAAGATCACTTGGTGGAGGAAACCCTAATGTGTGGGGTCCAAGGCAAGAAATTTTTCATTTTTCATAAAAGGAGGAAGAGGCAGCCATAGAGGATTATGTTTGAGTATTTTATTTTGGTCTGTTAGACTCTTTGCATTCTCGGGCTGATTAGCAGAGTTGCAGTGCTATTTAGCACAAGGAACTCCTATTTAGGATTCCTTATCCTTCTTGAGGGACCTCTTGAGGGATTTTTCTTCAGTTCTCCACATTCAGGCTCAAGGCCAAGCCACCTCCTTCAGCTACAGTACAGTTTCTATTTAGAGTTGGGTTGTGTTGCAGGGTGTTGCAGTGGAGGGTTCCATCACACCACTTCCAAAGCTTGTCTTTCAGAGGAGGGAGCTTCTATTCCTACGGGAGATTAGTTATGAAGATTTCAGAGCTTATTTTCATATCTTGGAATCAGGCCAAGCATCTCCCATCTACTACAGCACAATCCCTCTCCTTGACTGCGTTATTTCAGTGTGTATCTGCAGTGGGGGTTTGCACCACTATTTTGGAGCGTGAGATCTTCAATGTTAGGATCAACCTTTCACTAGAGAGATCTATTGGAGGAGGTCTATTTCATATTTTGCATCATCTTTAGTCATCTCCATTCATTTTTTGAGTTGCAGCTACTATTCAGTCTTTGGGACTACAACTCCGGCATTTTTCCATTTTGTAGATTTCAGCCAATCCTTCTAAGGATTGTTGTATTATTGTTTCAGGGGTTGAGAGATTTCTCCCCCATATTTCTTGAGCCATATATTGTCATATATTTGTATTATTATTCAACATGTTTCAATGTCTCCAAGAAACTGCGTCATTTTAGCCTTGTGATATTCCTATATAGCAGTGTTTCTCTATTCCCATGTACATGTCTTCTTGGGGTTGTTCTTGCCTAGCTTGAGTAACTGATTCCTTAAGGATATGTATACATCTGCTGCTATATTATACATTTGATGTCCATTTGGATCTTCATGTACTTAAGCTCATAAAAATAACGTTTTTACTCCAATATTGTTCATGTATTGTTGTAGTCCCTTCATTGGGCACTTTTTCAAGAGAACTAGGTGTGGGAGGCTTTTTTAACCCACCTAGAGTGATTTTTTTTTAGCCTCCTCTTGGATTTCGGTCTTAGATACATTTATCTAAGGGATATAGGTCTTGGTTTCAAATCCTGTTACATACATTTCTGGAAAATGCGTTTTCCAGCCATGTATTGCTGACAGATCCCATATGGGGATATTACATGGAGACAGAGCGGTCCGCTCTTTCTCTATTTTTCTTTACATTTCCCCAAATAGGTCAGGGTATAAGGTGTTAGGGCTTGATCTAGTTGAACCCTTGCAAGATCAGCCTCTCAAACCCTGACAATCTCCCATGGCAGAAGAAAATAAAGACGAGGGAGCAGGAGATCCTATCAAATATTGTTTGAGGAGGCCCTCGATAAATAGAGTAATGTGATGATGGATAAATTTGCCCAGATCCTTCAACGGCTGCCCACCAGTGCCACATCTACAACCAGCAGTTAGTCTGGATGTGCCTCTCCTTTCAAGGTACAGGTCAACTTCGACATTCTTGTATTTGAAGGCCAGATATATTCAGACGTCGTAGATAGATGGTTGATTTTTTTGGAAGGGTATTTCTCAGTCAATGATTTCTCTGATCGAAAAAATATTAATTTTCCACTCCTCAAAGTTTCCCTCCATGTCAAAGACTAGTGGGAAACCTATTGTGAGCAAAGGATGATAGGGAACCCTCTCTATTCTCGAACACACCCACTTGGAATTCGTTTCGAGATGGCATCAAGGAATAGTATTAGAATGTGGGGAGTTATGAGGACAAGTAAATCCAATGGACCATGTTGCGGAAGCAAAGGGATCAATATGTGAACGAACTGATGAATTTGTTCCATCCCATGCACACAAATTTGGGTATTAAATATTCAGAGATACATTTGGTACTCAAGTACCGCATCTATTTTCACAAATACATTCAGGAGGAAGTGGATTTCCTTGACATTACCTCGCTTGGTGTTATGCAGGAAAATCCTCTCTACGAACAGAGACGATCCCTCTAGCCCTAGGATGGGTCTAGTAACAACAGGGGACAATTAGAAGCATACTTTCCTAGATTGGAAATTCATGTAGATCGTGAATAGATCACCTACCTCAATCTAATGCTAATCCTCGTTAGAATCTTTCGATCCTTCGCACTCCATAGTCAGATATTCGTCGTCATCGATGCTTGGTTACCTGCATAAGGGATCAAATAACAAAAAACATGAAATAATAACATATATATTGCATATACAATCTACTTAGTTTATCAAGTAAAACTAAGAATCCAATCACACATTAAAGACGAGAATGGAAAGCACGAATCAATTGTATTATTTTAAAATAGAGAGGGTGAGTTACAACCTGTGCCTTGATGTCGTAGCTCTCCTTTGATGAGTCTTAATCCAGGCACGTATCCAAAGTGCTCTTTCAACTTTTTGTGGAGGGAAAAAGGTCTCAACTCTCGCTCGATACCTATAGCAACAAATATCTCTCTGTCATTCTTATATCTTTGTTCTAACTAGCAGAGCTATGGTATATTGTCCATTATATAGAAAAGGAAATTTGTTGAATTATGATTAATTATCCACCGAGACTATCCTGGTCACATACTATTTGAACTTCATACACAACACATAATCTCTTCCACTCAGATCAACTCAGATCAACTCAGATCATCAAACATGCGGAAATAAAAATCAAGAGATAACACATCAAATCATCATACACATTAACACAGTATGTATGGGGAAAGCTTATAGTTGAAAACCCCGCAGCTATTGTGTATATTATAATGGATAAATAAAGTAACAAACTCAGTACAATACTCCTCACAAGTACTCAGTACTTTCTCATGAAGTTACTCACAATCTAGCTCAGTTTTGAACAGGTTACTAGTTCAAAACTCTGCTCAGAACATACCTTGCCTTCTTTCGTGTTTTCAGTATATAGTTATCCCGCTCTTTATATGAATAAACCTACCAGCACAAAGCTGGCAATCCTCATACGACACTCCACCTATCTGCGTATTTCTTTGTGCCAACAGTATAGTCACAACCGATAGCTAACTCTACCCTTTCATCTACCTCTTTCACTGGTCTCCACTGAACTGATCATACACTGTAGTGAACTGATGTGTTCTTGAGTTGAATAATGAGTTACTAATTAATGAATTAAATAATATTTAATTCACTCCACTCATAACTAATTGATTATCTAATTAAACTAATCTCAACTAGTTCAACTAAAATAAACAGAACACAACTCCACTATCTGTCTCATTAACTCCTCCAAACTTCTGCCACTGAAGTCCAACTGAAGTCAACCATGCATGATGCCATCAAACCCTTAGGAATAGCGTAATTCCTTTGTCAGATGCATGAGCCACTTCCAAGGCTCGAACTGAAGTGCTCCAAGAGAGTAAACTGAAGTTTATAGTCCAAATATTATTAAGGGTAAATAATATTTGACTTCCCTATTTTTAGGAGAGGCAGTCTAAAAATAGACTTCGACCTCTTCGACCTAAAAAATAAAGTCTCATCTATTTTTACCAACATGACCAATGCTCCAAGAATCTCAAACTGGAATCCCCGAACCATGCTCCATATGTCTAAAAATAGACATAGTCTAAAAATAGATTTTGCGCCAGAATTCGCCTGCGGGCCCACTTAGTGAAGGCAACTTCATTTCACTAAGCTCCATCATATTGCTGCATTCTCAACACTCCCTCTCGGCAAGATATGGATTATCTGCAACCCCTATCCTGCCTCTGTGGAATTCGAACTTGCTCCTGGTGAGCGCCTTCGTCAGGATGTCGGCATCCTGATCCTCCGTGGGAACATATGAAAGCATCATGATCCTCAGCTGAACACAATCTCTGATGTGATGGTACCTGATGTCGATATGTTTGGACCTATCATGAAATACTGGATTAGCCGAGAGCTTGATGCAGCTCTGGTTATCACAGTAGATCACTGTAGGCTCCAAATGCAACTTGAACAAACCTGCGAGGATCTTCCTCATCCAAATAGCCTCGCATGCAGCCAAACTTGCTGCCATGTACTCGGCCTCTGCTGAACTGAGTGCCACGGATCTCTGCTTCCTGCTGTACCAGGAAAATGTTGTCGACCCAATGCTGAAAACTCCTCCAGAAGTGCTCTTCCGGTCCGTTGGACTCCCTGCCCAATCTGCATCAGTGAAGCCAGAAAGCTTCGCTCCATCCTCTTGTCTGTACCATAGACCATATCCCGATGTGCCTCTAATATAGCGCAATACATGCTTGCCTGCCTTCCAAAAGAGCTTGGTAGGCTTAACCATAGCTTGCGAAAGCTGGTTAACTGCATAGCATATATCGGGTCGTGTATTGACCGGATACATAAGCGACCCCACCAACTGTCGATAGACAGTGGCATCCACTACCTCCGCTGAAGTAGCATCCTCCTTCCTCCAACCACCAGGAAGAGGAGTGTCAACAGGCTTGCAGCCTTGCATGTTGAACCTCTCCCGAATCTCTCGGGCATACTTTCCCTGAGAAAAAAACAGTCCTCCGCTGCGCTGCCAAATCTCCAATCCCAGGAAATAATGAAGGATGCCCAAGTCCTTCATCTCAAACTCTCGTGCAAGATCCTCCTTGCATGAAAGTATCAACTGCTCATCGCCAGTCAAAATCGGATCATCTACATACAGTACGATGATCAACAGCTTCCCCTCCACCACAATCTGGTACAGGTTTGGATCTGCCTCACTCTTGGAGAATCCAAGCCCGGTGAAGAAGCTGTCTATCCGAGTGTACCAAGCACGAGGTGCTTGCTTCAGCCCGTACAGTTCTCTCTTGAGTCGGCACACATGCGACTCACTGCTGAAGATCTCAAAACCTTCAGGCTGCTCTATGTACACCTCTTCCTCAATAACTCCATTGAGGAACGCGGTCTTCACATCCATCTGATGAATGTGCCACCCCATCTGCGCTGAGAGAGCAAGGATCGTCCGTATGGAAGAGTACCTTGCGACAGGTGCAAAAGTCTCCTCATAGTCAATCCCCTCGATCTGTGAGAAGCCACGGGCGACAAATCTCGCCTTGTTCTTCTCCACACTCCCGTCAGCTGCCTGCTTCACCTTGTAGATCCATCGCGAACCTACAACTGATTTCCCAACCGGTCTTGGGACAATCTCCCATGCACTGTTCCTGATGATCGAATCATATTCTTCGATCATGGCATCAACCCATGCGGGTTCCTCCACAGCTTCCTCAAAAGAGGATGGCTCAGTCACAACACATTGACTCATAAGAGCCATGTATCCAGTGTACCGATCCGGTGACTGTCTCTGTCTGCGCTGTGCTGTAGGTGGTCCTACAACCTTCTCTGCATCCCGAGCCAGTCGCTCAGCTTCTGTAGTTCGCATGCGCCCTCTGATGGTTGGCGCTGCCTGGGTGGTTTCTTCCACCTCCTGAACCTCCTCCTATGGCTGATCCACATCCGGAAGCTCCTCCTTAGGAACTAACAGCTCCTCATCTGCATGCAAGTGTAGCTCCCTCTCAAGCGAACACTGCATGGCTTTCTCCTCCTGAAATTTTATATCCCATCGCACAACAGTCTTGCAACTGTCTGACAAATACAGCCGGTAGTTGTGAGGTGTATCAGTGTACCCCACAAATATTCCAACCTCAGCAGTTGGATCCACCTTCCTTCTAGCATCCTTCGTCACATGCATGTAGACAGGATAACCAAAAATTCGCAAATGGGAAATATCAGGCCTCTTGCCAGAATAAGCCTCCTCTGGTGTACTCATGCCAAGAACCTTGTGAGGACAACGGTTCTGCACATACACTGTTGTATTGCATGCCTAAGCCCACAAGTGAAGGGGTAGGCCCTGATCATGCAACATCGCCCGTGCAGCACCCACGATCGTTCTTTTCTTCCGCTCAGCCACCCCGTTCTGCTGTGGGTTATGGGGTGCGATGAGCTCTCTCTGAATCCCTTCTTCGCTGCATAAATCCTTGAATTCAGCCAAGATGAATTCACCACCGTTATCACTCCTTAGAGCAATCACCTTCTTCCGCGACTACTTCTTGACCAGTGCTTTAAACTCACAGAACTTCGCGAATGTATCGCTCTTCTTCTACATGAAGAAGATCCAGCACTTTCGAGAGAAATCATCAACAAAGATCACATAATACATGTGCTTTGTTGTCGAAGCAACTGAGAAAGGACCACACACGTCTGTGTGAACTCTCTCAAGGATCGTCGTGGCGCGACTATCCTTCTCGTGAAAGGTGGCTTTCACATACTTCCCTAAAGTACACCCCTTGCACTGATCTGACTGCGCAAGGGTGCCCTTAGGAAGTCCAGTAGAAATCTGCTGCAGAATCTTCAAAACTCCATGGTGAAGATGGCCCAATCTCCTGTGCCATAGTTCGCCCTCATCATCCCGGCTCACCACATCTCCAGCCTTGCATGCCATAGCTGCGCAGTCATCTACCTGCAACTGATAAAGGTTCTGAGTTCGAACCCCTGTCTTCCGGGTCTCTCCAGTAGTCTTACTGCGCAGGAAGGCTTTTCCTTCGCTGAAGACCACATCATACCCCTTATCCTCCAACATCGCTACTGAAATCAGGTTCTTCTTCAATCCGGGTACATGCATGACATCCTTTAGTACAAAGGGTTTACCAGACTCCCTCTGAAAGGATACGGTACCGATACCAGTTGCACTGTATCTACCATCATCGCCCATCTCGATGTGCACACCCAAATCCTTGTCCTCCAGATCTGAGAACAACTCCCGATCTCCCGTCATATGAAATGACGCACCACTGTCCAAGAACCATACCGATCCCAGCACACTTGAAACCAAGCATGCGATCAGTGAGCTTTTGGCGATACTGAGGTATTTGGCAATACTGTCGCCCTTCTCCATCTTGATGTTCTTGAGCTTATCTTTGAGCGCCAGCTTCCTTTGGTCACTCTTACTTTGGAATAGATCCGTCAAAGCTTTCCACATTAAATATGGAGTAGCCTTTCCATGCAGGCTGGATACAATATGATCCTTGACGCCCTCCAACAGGATCCTTCGACATTTCGCGATCTTCTTTTGCCATGCATCGACCAAAGCTGCATCAGTGGGCTTTGGGACATCCGCATCTACGAACTCCTTCAGACCATTATCTTCTAACACTGCTTCCATGCGATCCTTCCATGCAACATAATTCGAACTGCCTTCAAGAGCATATTCGAGTCGCAAACCGTTGAAAGACATTTTCAACAACGGCACCAAGAAAACAAAACTGCTGCAAAATTCGAATTCCACCTCAAAGCTCAACCGCTCTAGATATGTGAGAACAAATTATTTCTAGCACAGAGATTGACTGCAAGGGGCGTTTAGCAGACCTTTCACTTTCCGAAGAAAGATGAATCCGGAGGCTACCTGGCCCGCATGCAGACTCTGTCTACCGAAATAAGTTTGTAATCACTGTGATGATCAATCTGAACTTCAATAGCTCCGATACCATGTAGAAATTTGCTGAATAATTATTAATTATCCACCGAGACTATCCTGGTCACATACTATTTTAACTTCATACACAACACATAATCTCTTCCACTCAGATCAACTCAGATCAACTCAGATCATCAAACATGCGGAAATAAAAATCAAGCGATAACACATCAAATCATCATACACATTAACACAGTATGTATGGGGAAAGCTTATAGCTGAAAACCCCGCAGCTATTGTGTATATTATAATGGAGAAATCAAGTAACAAACTCAGTACAATACTCCTCACAAGTACTCGGTACTTTCTCATGCCAAGTTACTTTCACAATCTAGCTCGGTTTTGAGCAGGTTACTAGTTCAAACTCACATATATTACTTGCCTCTATTGCGTGTTTCAATGCGCATGGGATGGCCTCTTTATATGATAAACCACCCGGCCTAATTGCCGCAATCCTCCTTGGGCTTACTCACCTATCACATTGTGTTGCAAATAACAGTATAGTCACAACTGATAGCTAACTCCACCCTTTCATCTACCTCTTTCACTGGTCTCCACTGAACTGATCATACACTGTAGTGAACTGGTGTGTTCTTGAGTTGAATAATGAGTTACTAATTAATGAATTAAATAATATTTAATTCACTCCACTCATAACTAATTGATTAGCTAATTAAACTAATCTCAACTAGTTCAACTAAAATAAACAGAACACAACTCCACTAGCTGTCTCATTAACTCCTACAAACTTCTGCCACTGAAGTCCAACTGAAGTCAACCATTCATGATGCCATCAAACCCTTGGGAACCACGTGATTCCTCTGTCAGATGCATGAGCCACTTCTGTAGCTCGAACTGAAGTGCTCCAAGAGAGTAAACTGCTGTTTAGAGTCCAAATATTATTAAGGGTAAATAATATTTGACTTCCCTATTTTTAGGAGAGGCAATCTAAAAATAGCCTTCGACCTCTTCGACCTAAAAAATAGAGTCTCATCTATTTTTACCAACATGACCAATGCTCCAAGAATCTCAAACTGGAATCCCCGAACCATGATCCATATGTCTAAAAATAGACTTTGCGCCAGAATTCGCCTGCGGGCCCACTTGGTGAAGGCGACTTCATTTCACCAAGCTCCATCATCTTGCTGCATTCTCAACAAGAGGGAGCAAGGATCCACTTAAGGTGGGGAAACGGGTTATCCCTTTCAGTGGTTCCACTTTTTTAGGAACAAAGAGCCCAAAGGGAGAAGCTCGGTTCTATCCTCAGGAACAAACAACCATCTCTGAGCCACGTAGCTTCTAGATCTCGAAGCTTCACTTCCATTTTTAAAAAAATTTCCAGAACAGGATCGGCACGAGTATTATCCTCATTCCAGCGCTAATTGATGCTTCCCTAGACCAAAAAAGAGCCATCAGTGCGAGAGAGACATGGCGAGGGTGCGCCACTCCAGATAATCAGGTTTTCAAGGAGCTGCTTCAGGAATGGTCAATGGAGAGTTTACTCATTGTGTTGGAAGGGATATGATGGCACATTTTCATGATGGAAAATAGACACAGGGTTCACTCTTAGGGGTCTCCAGGATCAGGAACGGGGAGTACAGGGACAGTGAAAAATGGTAGTGTAACAGATTCCCCCTAAATCATGAAGGCAGAACGAGAGTGAGGGGTGAAAATATTTATGAGTACGTGCCAGGACCAAGACACCATTGTCGTAAAACCTGTGCAAAAAAGCACATATATACATAAACTGAAATATTTGAAATAATCACATGACATGAGGTATGGACGCAGCCATCCATAGAAGTGATCATAAAACAGGATCTGAGGTATGGTCGCAGCCATCCAAATGGAAGAGTCACGTGTACAATCATGGCTAATACATATCGCCTATCAGCCTAGGCTTTATTAGACAAAACCTAGGGTCTTGCGCTCATGTCATGACCCGATCAAGTACAAATTCAAGCATGCAAATAAACGAGTTGAAGTCAAACATGCAAGAAAATCGCCTAATTACTAGTCAATGATGTAAACCATTAACAGACACGATAGAAACCACCAATGATGACAATGGCTCTCAAGATACCAGTACTACAATCCACGAGATGTGAATAAGGAGCTAACGTCGAACACTCGCAGATTCACCCAATCGAAGGCTAATGATGTAAGCTTGTCGTCAGATGCGAACAACCTGCCATTAGGGCATGCAGGCTCTAAGGTACTGAAAAATGGATCTCTAGATCAACTTCTCGGAATATTTGTTGAAGTCGACAAGAAGCGATCTGTTGAAGGAGGGTCGCTGTGTATCCCACATCATCGACACGAGATGAAGGAAATAAGATAATAATGAGATTGATCAGAGAACCAGGTAATGAATGAGACCCAGAAGGAACTTCTCTTGAACATATCAGAGACACAATGCCAGATTTTGGCAGTATTTGACTCAAATGGAATTAGAGGTCACGTTTGACGAGAATGGTGATGGCATGAGAGGAAAAAACAGATTTCCCAAACCCATGGAGGAAAAGTGACGAATGAAGGATATCCCCAACTCAACATGAAACAGAGGATGTGTCGTGTTCAAGAGCGACATACTAACAACACAATAGACTAATGCTTTCCATTTTCCCCCACCATTTCTGGCGAGTACCCCAATTATCTTTGTATACAAGCTTGAAGGGGATAGCATATGTTTATGATATAATTTTTTCCTTCGGACAAATCCATCCTAGTATATTTTACGAGCCCTAGGAAGGAGGAACTCGATGTCGTCATGGTGACGGATCCAATGCCATTAAATTTTAACGAGTCTGACAAAGGCGAAAATCGACATCTTTTCATGTTTAGAGAGTTTGAAAAGAGGCGAAAAGAAAACTCCAGATGGCCCTTTTCGTAAATAGTCCCTCATACCCGAAAAGGTAGAAAACAAAAGTGTGAGAGAACCTCATAGTCACGATTGACTAAGGTATTCCTTTTTCATAAATAATTTATCCCAGCCCAAAAAAGGGGTAAACGTATACTGGGTAAATGACGTTTCGTGTACTTTAACGAGCTCAAAAATGACAAGAAATTGGAAACCTTTTCATGTTTAGAGAGTCAGAAATGAGCTGAAAGATGACTCCAAGAGGGTTACTTTTTAATTTATTTTTAATCGAGTCTGGAAAAGTAGTAAACTAGAACTCGTAAATATGTCATCTGTGATGAAATTAAACATGTCACTACACAAGAACAAGCCCATAAACTATTTTCGAGGTAAGAGCATTAAAATATTGTTAAAACATGGTAAAAAAACCTAAAATTACATTGAGAATTTATAAAAATAGCGAAAGTAAAAAACAATTAAATTTTCACTTTCACATTGTTGAGAAATATTTTTTACCCTCTTTTACCTCAATTCTTCAGGAGCCGATTGCGGGAGGTCTAGGAGATCAATAAGCAAACCGTCAATGACATGTAAGAGGCGATGTCTTTTCCTACATTTCAATACTCATTTCATTGTGTTTCAAGGCATATTGAAAATTTTGGGAGAGGATTTTAACTTCGTTGGCGCGGAAAATCAGCGCGGGTATCCCATGTCGGGATCACACCGACCTACCCTTTTTAAAACTAGAAAATCATCGATCGGTGTTTTTGTTTTTAAAATAGCCATGCCGCCCGCGGAGCGGAAAAATGCATAAAAAACTCTCAATAAAAGCTATTTTAAGTCAAAATTTTGAGCTTAAACACTAACAAGATATTTTTTGAATGTTTTTTGCAGGGAAGAAGAGCAATCAATCATGGTGATTGAGTGGAAAGAAAGAG
Source organism: Pinus albicaulis (assembly GCA_034641835.2). NCBI lineage: Eukaryota > Viridiplantae > Streptophyta > Pinopsida > Pinales > Pinaceae > Pinus > Pinus albicaulis. Next base: position 630,123,223 of record CM076571.1, read on the forward strand.
ATCATAATGAGGTTGACCAAGCAGCTATGTAGAACAGGGCTTTCATGGATGCATTGAGGAACTTTGGGCTCCTCAAATTTTTCATGACCTTGGGCATAAGAGCCCAACCAGATCTACTACAATATCTTATCAGTATCAGGACACGGATTGGGAGAGATTTATTCTCGGTGACCAGGAACTGGAAATTGAAGTGGCAGATATCTACTTCATTGCTGGCCTCTCATGTAGAGGGGCAAGAGCACGGTTGTCTGGAGCCTGAATCATGGGCGAGAGCATGAACATGCTCATTGGGAGTGTTGTGTAACCAGCTCCAAAAAGAGAATAAAAGAGATATAAACGCCTTATAAATGAGCCACTTCGAGGGGGCAACCTCCAATACATTACATAAATGAACAATTCTTGGATGATACAATTTACAAAACCTCCTTTCTATATATAGGAGTCCATGGGGCCATAATGTCATCCTAGGGGGCCACAATGTAATCCTAGCCGACCTAACAATAATAATTTAAGGGCACAATAATAACAAAATAGGGGTTACAAGGGTACAATAATAACAATAAGGGGGTTACACTAACAACAATAAGGGACTATACTAGTAATATAGGGACCTAACATGCCCCTCTGCTTCAAAAAAGTGTTGTCCTCAACGCTTGAGTAGCTTTGGGTGCTTCTGTATAAAATTCTCATCCTCCCATGTAGAATCTTCAGTGGGTAAGTTCTTCCACTTGATGAGATACTCTGAAATTGATCGATTCCGTAGTTGTCGAGTTCTTGTTTCCATGACCGCTTCTGGTTCCAATATGATTTTTCCTTCCTCATCAGGTTCTGGCAATATTGTTTGAACTGGAAGATTTTCACCTATAACCTTCTTTAAGCATGAAACATGGAAAACTGGATGTACTCGCGAAGAAGCAGGAAGCTCCAATTTGTATGCCATAGTACCGATCTTTTGCAACACCTTGTAAGGACCATAGTACTTTGGCGATAATTTATTATCCTTCTTTGCTTGCTTGAGGGACATTTGTTTGTATGGTTGTAGCCGTAAAAATACCCAATCTCCTACATCAAAACTTCTCTCGCTATGATGTTGATTTGCCTGTTGTTTCATTCGATTTTGTGCCAAATTCGGGTTATCCTTTAAGAGTTGGAGAACTTCTTGCTGATGCTCGATGTGATCTTCCACTGCTTGAACCTTCGAATTTTCCCTTAAAGATGATGTGATCGATGGTGGATGATATCCATAAAGTGCCATAAATGGGGTCATTTTTGCTGTAGTATGGAAGAAAGTGTTATACCACCATTCAGCGAGAGGTAACCACTTGACCCATTGTGTTTGTTTATCAGATACAAAACAACGAAGATATCCTTCCAAACATTTATTTACTATCTTTGTTTGACCATCAGATTGAGGATGATAAGATGAGCTATGAGCTAATTGAGTACCCAAACAAGAAAATAACTCCGTCCAAAAATTTCAAGTAAAAATGGGATCTCTGTCGCTCACAATAACCCTTGGGCTTCCATGTAGCTTTTGAATTCTGTCCACAAATGTAGTAGCAACTGTACTTGCTTTAAATGGATGAGATAATGCACAAAAGTGTGCATACTTGGTAAGTCTATCAACTACCACAATGATGACATTCTTTCCTTCAGACTTAGGTAAACCTGTGATAAAATCCATTGAAATCTCCTCCCAACGCTGACTTGGAATGGATAAAGGTTGTAGAAGTCCCGGGGTCTTAATTGTCTCCACTTTATTCTGCTGGCAAACCAAACATTCCGCCACAAACTTTTGAATATCAGATTTAAGGCCATCCAAAAAAATTCTTTCTTCACCCTGTGGTAAGTTTTTAAAAATCCTGAGTGTCCTCCTAAAGGAGAAGTGTGCAATTCCAGAAGAATCTTTTGTTTTAGTTGGGAATTATTACAAAGATATAAGCGATCTTTGTACCATAAGGAATCATTTTTCCAACTAAATGTATCGGATGTACTAGGATCTTGCTGCAACTTTTGAATGAGTGTCCATACATCTTTGTCCTTCTTCCATTCATCTCTTGCTTCGGTTATCCAATCTGGTTGGATAATAGAAATGGCACAAAGCAATGCTTCACCTCTTCATTCTTTCTTGAGAGTGCATCTGCAACAACATTAAGCTTTCCTTTTTTGTAGATTATTTCAAAGTCATAACCCAACATCTTTGTGACCCATTTTTGCTGCTCTTCGAAAGATAGTCTTTGTTCCAAAAAGTGTTTAACACTATCATGATCAGTTTTTACCTTGAAGTGTCTTCCCATTAGGTAAGTTCTTCGTTTCTTTAGTGCATGCGGTATTGCTAACATTTCCTTCTCATAAATAGGTTTCTGTAAATACTTTCCTTTGATTGGAATACTTTCAAAAGCAATGGGTCTTCCTTCCTGCATTAAAACAACACCAATTCCATTTTCTGAGGCATCACATTCCACAATAAAGGTTTTTGTGAAGTCTGGCGTAGCTAAGACCAGTGCTAGGAACATTGCCTCTTTAAGATGTTCAAAGGCCTTAGTTGCTTCAGGAGTCCATGAAAATTCATCTTTCTTCAATAATGTTGTTGGAGGTGCTGCTATTCTCCCATAATTCTTAACAAACTTGCGATAATACCCTGTTAACCCGAGAAATCCTCGCAACTGCTTTATGGTCGTGGGGACTTTCCATTCCTTAATGGCTTTAATTTTGTTAGGGTCTACTTTAACACCCTCGTGAGATATAATATGACCCAGATGTTCCACCTCTTGTACTCCAAAGAAACATTTGGATGTTTTTGCATATAATTGTTTCTCCTGCAATAGTTTGAGCACCCTGTCAACATGTTCAACATGATCCTTCCAAGACCTGCTGTAGATAAGTATATCATCAAAAAATACTAGCACAAATTTTCTAAGGAAGGGTTTGAAAATGGAATTCATCAACCCTTGAAATGTAGAAGGTGCATTGGTAAGGCCAAAAGGCATCACCAAAAAGTCATAATGACCCTCATGAGTTCGAAATGCTATTTTTGGAATATCTTCAGTCTTCATTCTAATTTGATGATATCTGAACGAAGATCCAACTTGGTAAAATAAATTGCTCCATGTAATTCATCCAATAATTCATCAATCACAGGAATGGGAAATTTGTCTTTAATGGTGAGCTTATTGAGCTCCCTATAATCCGGACACATTAGCCATGATCCATCCTTCTTGTGTACCAATACTACAGGAGCAGAGAAAGAACTTTGACTGGGTTGAATTATACCCGCCTCTAACATTTCTGCAATCATACGTTCGATTTCGCTCTTTTGGAAGTAAGGATATCTATAAGGCCTGATGTTTGGAGGAACACTTCCTGGAATCAAATGAATAGCATGATCATGATCACGAATAGGTGGGAGTCCTTTGGGAGATTCAAACACCTTGGAATGATTGTCCAAGACTTGTTGGAGATCTGCAGAAATAGATGATTTTGATGTCGGAACTTCTAGTGAGCATAATTGTGCAATTACGCCTCGTTGTTCTTTATTTAGAAGCTTTGTCATGACATTAGAGCTTATTATCCTTCTCGGATTCCCTTCAATACCCCGTAATTCGACTTCCTTTCCTTCTGAAAAAAATTTCAAGAAAAGTTCTTGAAAATTAAAAGCTACCGTCCCCAAAGATTGTAACCATTGTACTCCTAGTACAACATCGGCACCTCCCATAGGAATGGCAAGCATTGGACTAGTCAATACATATTCCCCCATGGTTAGCTTGATATTATGGCATTTTCCAGAGCAATTTATAGTTCTCCATTTGCAACCATCACTTGACATTCTGGTGCTGGGTATAGGAAACAATTTAATTCCTTGGCTACCTTACAATGAATAAAATTATGGGTGCTACCTGAATCAATCAACACTATTACCTTTTTCTTCTTGATCTGTCATTCTATCTTGAGAGTTTGAGGAGTGGTAATTCCTGCCAGTGCATTACATGATATGGTCGGATTCATTTCTTCCTCTTCTAGGGCCGGTTCCTGGTGTATATCCTCTTCTTGTTCATTTTCTTCTTCTTCTTCACAATCTATGTAAAATAATTTCTTTTCGGCACACTTATGACCTTTAGTGTATTTTCTATCACAACTGTAGCAAAGCCCTTTTGCTCTTTTTTCTTCCAATTTTTGTGGTGTCAACCTTGTAGGTTGTGGAAATCTAGGCGTAACAACACTTCCTTCTTTATAGAATTGAGTGGTAGGCTTCCTTGTCGCCATAATTTTACATTCAACTTTTCTTGCCAACCTGAATGCCTTCTCCGATGAATCAGGTTCCAAAACGCGAACTTCATGTTGGATGTTATCCTTTAAAGTGCCTAGGAAGAGATCAATCCTGTGTTCCTCTGTAAGATCAGTTACCCTTATATTCAATTTTTGGAAGTCCTCAATGTGCTGCCCCACTAAAACCTTTTGTTTGAGATTTATCAATTGGCTAAAGAAGGTGTTGCTCTTTGTATCCTCATAATGTGCTATCATTTCCTTCGTAAAAATTGACCAAGTGACAATTTTTTTACGGGAGCAAAGCCATTGATACCATACAACTGTATTTTGTTCTAAATGTAAAGTTGCAATGCGTACCTTTTGTGTGTTTTGCACGTTATGGAGATGAAAATATTGCTCCATCTGTAGTATCCATGTTACAGGATCCTTTCCATCAAACTTCCTCATATCCATCTTTGGAATATGGTGGTTCTTCCCGCCAACATTAGAGTTTATGAAATCACAATTAACATTTATTTTTCTCTCATCATGAGGTTCTTCTACTATCTTTTCACCATTAGGAAACCTTTCTTGTATAAACTTTGTCAAACCTTCCATGTCTGCTTTTAGAAAATTCTTCATGTTTTCCATTTTCTCATCGATCTTAGCTTCCATGTCATCCATCTTAGATTCCATGCCAGCCTCCATGACATCCATCTTAGCTTCCACGCCATCCATCTTAGCTTTCACGCCTTTCTTCAAACCGTCCATCTTCACTTGCACGCCATCCATCTTAGCTTCCATGCCTTTCTTCAAACCATCCATCTTCACTTCCACGCCTTTCTTCAAAACTTCCATTTCATTTTTTGTTTCTCTTTGCGAGAGTGAAATTTGTTGCACTTGCTCTTATAATTTTGATAGATCATGTTGCAATTCTTCATCTTCATGAGTCATGGTAGAGCCTTCTGAAGGCTTAATGGGTGTTGAATTCTTTTTAGGCGCCATTTTAGAATCCAATATTGATACCTTTTACTTGCTTTGAGGAGCTCGATATTGAAATTGAATTATCTTTGTAATTGAAAATCTTGAATATCTGAAATTCAGCCCTGTAGTAGCCCTCTGAAGCTTCTTTCAAATGCCATAGGTCTGATCTAATTTGGATTCCCCAAGACAAAGTTGTGTCCAATCTCCCACAATGACCTAATTCTGGACTGGTTCAGTAGAGCAAACTTGTAGGACTTGCCACGTGTCACTGTTTCATCCTTTGTCTCTGAAATTGATAGCCAAGAAACTATAGTCCATGTACTTGCGACCACTTTTTACAGAACTCAAATCCACTGCCCAAAGAGAGAGTTATTGAACTTTTCCCACGATCACCTCTTTGAGATGAAATTCAGGAGCCTGAAAAAGCACTACCTTCCACAGATCATATCTCCAAAAATATTGCGAACCAAGCTCTGAAATTTTTTGATGAATTTCCTCAAGATTTCAGCTTCGCACCATATGAATTTCAGATTCTGAACCTTCGTAGAAAAACATTTATAGCGAAAATTCCACGATGACCTGTTTAGGAGCCTGAAAAAATACCTGACTTCCACAGATCATATCTCCGAAATTATTGCGAACCAAACTCTGAAATTTTTATACAGGCTGCCCCAAGATGTTGGCTTCGTACCCTAAAAATTTCAGCTTCTGAAACTTCGTAGAAAAAAAGTTATAGCGAAAATTCCACGATGACCTGTTTGGAGCAGCGAAACCCTAGAATCCCAAGCTTTGATACCAAATGTTGTGTAACCAGCTCCAAAAAGAAAAGAAAAGAGATATCAACGCCTTAGAAATGAGCCACTTCGAGGGGGAAACCTCCAATACATTACATAAATGAACAATTCTTGGATGATACAATTTACAAAACCTCCTTTCTATATATAGGAGTCCATGGGGCCATAATGTAATCCTAGTGGGCCACAATGTAATCCTAGCCGACCTATCAATAATAATTTAAGGGCACAATAATAACAAAATGGGGTTTACAAGGGTACAATAATAACAATAAGGGGGTTACACTAACAACAATAAGGGACTATACTAATAATATAGGGACCTAACAGGGAGAGCATGCTCTGAGGCAACAATATATTCGAGTGGAAAGATAGCCATAAGCACAGTGGATGATCTAGCGCTCAAGATAATGCTATACACCATCACACATGTGGTTGGGGCACAGGCGCTACATGAGACCACCAAGGCTCAACTTGACCGTGGTGGATTTCATGGAACCCACCATTTTCAACTGGTGTGAGGCCGTGGTGGAGAATATGAAAAATCAGCTCAACGGAGTGCAAGAACAGTAAACTGAAGTAGTTCGGATATGGGTCCATTCTGACATCCCTCTTCCTAGAACGAGTGCCCCTATTCTAGTACCAGGGGATAGAGATAGAGGCACCATTACCACGAGAGCCACGGTTGGCAAGGTGGGAAGAGTTGATGCCTCGTGGAGGAGGTAGACAACGGAAGTCTTTCAAACCTGTCTTCTTTACATGGTTGAGGCATCAACTGATCGTGGTGGAAGACTGGCCCTACTCTAGGACGGATTTCCGAGGCGACCCTAATTTACCACTTCCAACGGGTGATCGCTAGGATGACAGAGGTAAAAACATTTTTTTGTTGTTTTTTGCATGTTTTGTGTGTGTGTGTGTGTGTGTGTGTGTGTGTGTGTGTGTGTGTGTGTGTTGATATGAAACTTTATATATCGCAGGTGTTGGACCACAAAGGCCGGCAAGGATGTCACCGATCACCAGGAGGGTGGCGAGAGATTTTGAAGGAGCTCAATATGTGGAAGGAGCATATCTAGAAGAAGAGATTGCACAAAACCTGGATGCCTTGACTACTGGGATTCCAGAGTATGCACAGATGAGAGACATTCCCCGCCAGTACCAATGACATACCATCGAGGTATCCAATCGTATTCACCGAATGCTGACTTGAGTCATTCGAGCAGTAGCCTACTACCGTGATCATCATGCGGATTAGTTTAGCTTTTCCCTTTCTACAGTTGTATTTTTTCTGAGACCTACGAGTCTCGCTATGTACTAGAACATATTTTGTTTTTTGTGGGGGTTATGATGTACTTTTGAACACTATTTGCAAACCAATCAATATATATATATATATATGCTATGTTCATGTTCCATACGTGTTGTAATGATGACCATGGTTTTACTATTTTCACAAATGTCTATCTTAGAACAATGTATTTGTTAAGTAAAACAAGATAAGTAGGAAAATGGTTTACAAAAAGCGCATCAAATCAGAACCAAAATTGCACATTGACGTACAAAAGGTAATGACGTTTCATTTTGACACAAGCTTGAAACATTAGAAACTCTGCTTGAGAAAATAAAATTTGCATGCCCCTAGAAAGACAACTTAATCCGAGGTACATGCCCCTGAAGCTTCAGTGCATTCGCCTGAGTATACTGCCAGTTACTAACAGATGGATGGAGTGAAGGTTTAGTTACGGGGTGAAGTGAAAAAACTCGAACAGAGAGGGAATTGGTTTCATTTTTTAATGAGGTTGACATAGTAAAATAACTATCCTCATAAGACCCAATTCATTTTTTAAAGAGGTTGACATAGTAAATGAACTATCCTCATGATAACTTGTTTCATTTGTTAAGGAGCTTGACACAAGAAAATGAATTGTGCTCTAACAACCTTGTTACATTTTTTAAGGAGCTTGACACAAGAAAATTAACTGTGCTTCGACGACCTGATCAAGACATATAAGAATTCATGGTTCCAAGAGGTTCTCATGTGATGGGAGAGCAACATCTAAGAAATCGCGATTGAATGGCCCCAGTAGACGGTACGCGACAGCACTATCACTGGATGAGGGCAAAGAACAAGTGGCCACATAGTTAACCTGTGGCGGGGAAGATACCACCAGTAGGCAAGGACCAGGAAGGGACGACAGTAGACCAAATGTCACATCAGGACCAAAGAATTAAATTTGATCAATGTTCACGATCCAACTTTCATGTGGAAAATAAATCACATGAAAGAGGGATGAGACAAGCGCTCCCATGGCATAAGAATAGTCGCGCCCCAGGAGTAAGTTAAAATCCAAGGGACCTTGGAAAAATATCATGTCTATATATACAATCTTTCCCCCTAAAGTAATAGGTAACTTCGGAAGGATCCCTAATGGTTGACTAGTTCCTCTGTTAAAAGGAAACAGATTTTGAGTAACAGGCACAAGCGGCGAAGAACCGAAATCTTGCCCAGTAGTTGAGGACAGAATAATAACCAAGGTGACTTCATCTATAATCGTGCCTGGTACGACCATATTGCTGGCCTGTACAATTATCTCAAAGGGCACGTAATAAGGAAGACAGTATCCCGTGAATTGACTACTATCAAAGTAAGCGTCCAAACTACATGGAGAGGGTGCCATAGGAATAAGAGGATTATCCCCTTGCGTTACGGGAGCGGAAAGACTATCCTCCTAGACTCCAGGAATGAGAGCAGGAGGATCACTTTCTTGAACTGTGGCAACGGGATTCGGAGGATCACCCTCCTGGATCATGGAAACGAGAGGATCGTCCTCTGGTCCCGGGGAACCAGAGGAAAAAAAGAGAACCTGACTGGGAAGAGGACCACTCTCGATGAAAAAGACCTGATGAACTGTAGGTGGAAGTAGGTCGACCTTTTTTTCAACCAATGATTGGTTGGAAATGGACTCAGGAGACTGAATTTCAGAGAGAGCGGAATTGACCGGAGATGAATACCGATCAATGGGTTGATCAACTAGCAAAGGACTCGAAGAAAAATTCTAGTAACCAACAGGAAGGCAGGACTCAGAAGCTAAAAGGGTATCCAATACTTTAGAAGCTTCATCCATATAAGGACAAATGTGAATGGGATGGTTCCCTTCACACAACCTACAGGGAAATTTGATTTTACCCTGTTTCTTACGAGTCTTATTATCTCTAGCTGAAGGCTTATCATTAGCATGAAGCCCAGAGGTTGATGATGAAGGATGAATTGGGGCAACAGACCACACTTATAACACTCTAGGAATACCAGGGAAATCACGAAGAAGATGGCCACCCTCACATAACCTGCAAGGGAATATGACTTTACGGGACGCAATGAGAGGCTTCTCAACATTAGTTGCATTGGTAGAAATAGTTGTTTGTTTTCCCCCTTGCTTCTTTTCCTTCTTCTTCTTCTTCTTCTTCTTAGCCACCTGGTAACTAGAATCCAGAATTTCACCAGGTGAAGAGGGAGAACGAGGTGAAGAAATAGGCGAAGAAGGTGAGGGGTAAACCTTGAGATCAACATGGGGTTGACAGGGTTTAGGCGGAGGAGAACTTGGTTGAGAAATAGTTGGTATATTCGAAGCCACCGGGATTGAAAATAACCAAACTAGTACACCAATGGTTAATCCTAGGAGGGAAAGCGTTGCCATATATGGGGCACCAACATTTTTGAAAGAAGGAAACGAACCAAGAATCCAATCCGAGGGGACCCCTGGGTTGATGAACTCGGGAATCATTGCCATTGATATCAATCTAAGATGAGCACAGGTAAAATGTTATCGTGGACGATAAATTTTAGAAATTGAAACAAAACAAATCAATAAGGGGTGAACTAGGCAAAAGGATTACCAGGTAGACATGAACTGCAATATACACCTTGGTGATCAAATAAAAGAGAAATGACCAAGGACTTAACGTACAACAGAAAATCTCCCTGAATGTTGTGTTCGGTGTATCACGTCTACAAGGCGGTCGACTCAGTTACCTATGGAAGGTTTGCAGCCTAATGGTGTCTCCCAAAATATGTGTGATGGTACATGGGAGTCCAAATCCGTAGTAGTGTAGTTTGATGTGTAACCGTTCGATGAGAGCGTCCCAAAATATACTTTCATACATCAATATACTTCCATACGCGGGACGGGATATCACCCCCGGGTTGTAACGTAGACTGTTAGCGAAATCTCCTACGTTTAACGACGTTGGAACACGTCTCTAGCCTAGACCTCTAAATTTGATTCGTTAGGTTCCAAATTCTCCTTAGGTTGATTGAATAAATTTTAAGGTTGATCTTGAATTATGCCTCAGTTCCAAAGTCCTATCGATGTCACCTGAACCCCTAAGATGCAGCTAAATGAGAAAGGAACCATTCATTTCGATGAATACTATGTTAATGAGGGAGAGAGAAACTCACACAATCAACGCAAAAACAAAAAAAAATGCATAAAATGACATTCGCTTTTCTCTTCAAGTGTGGAATTCTAAAGCGTAACAAAAAATTTATAATTTTCTTCCTTTCACTAAATGCACTAAGAAGCGAATCAAAATGAGATTTTAATTTTCTAAATCAAAACGAAACAAACAAACAAACAAAATTAAAAAAAATAAATAAACAAATAAATAATAATAATAATAATAAATGTGTTTTTCTTATAAGCACAATGTGAAATGTAGAATGCAAATTAATCAACAATGCTTGGAGTACTAATGAAATCTCTCAAAAATGCATGTAAGAGGCAAACATTTCGAAAATCAAAGAGAGACGTAAACCATTTCCTTCAAAACAAAGCTCTCTTCATTCACACACTGATCAATCACTCAAAGAAAACAAACTCTGGTCGAAGGACAAGAAATTGTAATCTATGCTTGATGGTGAATAGAGACTCAAATGCATTCAGAGTTGACACTTGAAGAATGAAATCCATGAGAACCGACTGAAAGACGAAACTCGATCAAACACAAAGCCTGAAAGGTATGACAAGACTTGATTCAATGGGAAGTCTAGAATTCAATAAAGAAATCGCGCTGATGATCTGAGGACACCTAGAAACCCTAGGAAGACAAGGATGCAGTAGATTTGAAAAAGACACAACCAAAGGTGAAAATTTTGAATCAGAAATGTCACTGAACAAAGAATAACAAGATCTATTCAAACAAGAAAGAACACTCAGAAGGATAAGACCCACTGGTTGACCAAATGAAGGAAACCTTAAAAAATTCACATACAAATCAAATCGGCACAACTGTTAAGTCGCAATCTGTGCTGGAAGGGTAAAAGCGCAACTGTGTAAGATGCATGCAGCGTCGATCGGTGCGACTGTTAAGCCACAATCCGTGCTAGAAGGGTAAAAACGCAACTGTGTAAGATGCCTGCAGCGTCGATCGGCGCGATTGTCAGAGCAATACTAGCGCCGATCAAGGAGAATACGGAAAAACAAAAGGGTTTTCTAAACTGACACCAGGCTTATCACTTCAGCAAAGAGATAAAAGTCTGTAAGCAATTACAGGAGCTACTGATCTGAAAATTATTTCTATTTATTTTTGTGCTAGTATCATATCAGATATAAACTTTTCTTTGCTTAGTTTTACTTATCCTTCATAGGTTTGTTTATGAGCATGTGATTGTCAAATCAATGTACTTGGTGAAATTATGAGTTTTCCCTGAGCTTAGAAAGCATAATTTAAATGAAAGAACAGAAGCAATATTAAACACAGCAAACACACATAACAAAGCTTAACACACATAATTTTGATAAAGGAGTTCACCCCTCCTGGGCTACATCTCTTTGGTCCAGCTTTATAGTGTGGGACTTTGTATTAGCTTCAGGTGTGCTCAAATTGTTGTTACTGTAGAAATTTGAATAACTGTTAAATTATTCACTGAGATTATCATGATCACACACTATTTGAGCTTCATGCATAGTACATAACCTCTTCTACTATTGATCATCAATTTTCGGAAATTAAACAATCGCATGCGCACATTAAAACCATACCCAATCACACATATAAACACAGTATTTATGGGAAAGCTTAAAGCTAAAAACCCCCAACTATCTGTATATTATAATGATAGAGATCATGTAACAATCATTGTACAAACTCCTCACAAGCTTGTTGAAAATGCAACAAGATGATGGAGCTTAGTGAAATGAAGTCGCCTTCACTAAGTGGGCCCGCAGGCTATTTTTGGCGCAAAGTCTATTTTTAGACTATGTCTATTTTAGACATATGGATCATGTTCTATGAGTTGCAGGATTCTATTTATGGATGATTGGTCGAGTTGGTAAAAATAGATGGACCTCTATTTTTAGACATTGGGCGGTTTCTATTTTTAGACTGCCGAGCTAAAAATAGAATAGTCAAATATTATTAACCCTTAATAATATTTAGACTATAAACATTATCTTATCCTCTTGGAGCACTTCAGTTTGATGCTTGGATGTGGTACATGCAGCTGACAGAAGGAAATACGCTTTTCCTAAGGGTTAGTTGAGCTATTGCATGGTTGACTTCAGTTAGAACTCATGTGGCAGAGTTTGGTGGAGTTGATGAGACACTTGGTGGAGTTGTGTTCGGTTTAACTTAGTTGAACTAGTTGTATTTAGTCTAACTGAAAAATACACTAGTGATGAGTGGTGTGAATTAATTATTAATTAGTTCACTAATTATTAACTCATAAATCAACTAAAGAACACATCATTTAACTGCAATGCATGGACAGTTCAGTGGAGACCAGTGTTAGAGGTGGGTGAAAGGGTGAGTGTGACTATCAGTTGTGACTATACCTGTGCATGAGATTTGCACACACATTGATGGAGATTACCAATGAGGATTGCGTAGTACAAGCTAGGGGATTCGAACTTGGATCTCATTCTTTCTCATCTTGGATTGCGCAGTAGAGGCAGGCAAACTTGTGGAGGAGATTTGAACCTGTGACTTGTTCAAATCTGAGCTAGTTTTGTGTGTAACTTTTGGAGATAGTACTGAGTACTTGTGAGGAGTATTGTACTATGATTGTTACATGTTCTCTATCATTATAATATACAGATAGTTGGGGGTTTTCAGCTATTTCTTTCCCCATTACATCCTGTGTTGATATGTGTGCTTGATTATGTTTTAATGAGTGCATGCGACTGCTTTCTATTTCCACATATTGATGATCAATTGTAGAAGAGGTTATGTATTATGCATGAAGCTTAAATAGTGTGTAATCAGGATAATCTCGGTGAATAATTCAGCTATTATTCAAATTTCTACATGGTATCGGAGCGAGATTGATCATCGGATCTATTACAGTGATTACAATTATTTCGGTAGACAGAGTCTGTAACGGGCCAGGTAGCCTCTGGATCCATCCTTTCTTTGAAAGGTGATATATCCAGTAAATGCCCTTACAGTCGATCTTTGTGCTAGAAATACTTTGTTCTCACAGATCCAGAAGCAGCTGAGTTTTGAGCTTGGAATTCGAATTTGCAGCAGAATTTGGAATTCGAAATTTGCAGCAGTTTTCTTGGTGCTAGAGTTGAAATTTCTTTCAACGGATTGCGACTGGAATATGCCCTTGAGGGTAGTTTGAATTATGTTGCATGGAAGGACTGGATGGAGGAGGTATTAGATGATAACAGGCTGAAGGAGTTCATAGAAGCTGAGATCCCAAAGCCTACTGATGCTGCTCAAGTTGAGGCTTGGAAAAAGAAGATGGAAAAATGTCGAAGAATTCTGTTGGAGGGCGTGAAGGATCACATTGTATCCAGCATGCATGGAAAAGCTTCTCCATACTTGATGTGGAAAGCGTTGACAGATTTATTCCAAAGCAAGAGCGACTAGAGGAAGTTGGCGCTCAAGGATAAACTCAGACACATAAAGATGGAGAAAGGCGACAGTATGCCCAAGTACCTCACGAAGTTCATCCAATGCAGGGATGAGCTGGGAAGTGTGGGGGTGACTGTAGATGATGAGGAATTGGTGAGCTTTGCTCTCCTTGGTCTTCCAAGAGTTGGCATGCCTAAGGACTCTCACAATGGTCGGGAGAAATTGCCAGATGGAGAAACCAATGGATCTTGTGCAAGAGGAGATAAGGCGGAGTACCAGGGACGGACCTTCATCAAAGGCATCTGATGAAGAAAATTGCGCTTTGGCTGCCAAAGAAAAGAAGGGGAAGAGCAAGAAAGCTTCTCATTCCGGTGCGAAAGGCAAGAATCAAGACATGTCCAAGGTGAAGTGCTTTCACTATCACCAGCACAGACATTATGCCACAAATTGTCCACAAAAGAAGAAAAATAAGCATGCTGCTGGATCTGCAGCGGGAGAGGCCTTAGCCTCACAGTTTGAGCTGGATTTTTCACTGATCGCATGCTTGGTCTCAAGTGTGATGGGATCAACATGGTTCTTGGACAGTGGTGCGTCTTTTCACATGACTGGAGATCGAGATTTGTTTTCAGATCTGGATGAGAAAGATCTTGGAGTGCACATCGAGATGGGCGATGATGGTAGATACAAGTAAGGACCGCACGGCATCATTTCCTTTAAGAGGATTTCCCGGTAAACCTTTCCAGATGAAGATGATGGTTGTTCCAGATTGAAGAAGAATCCGATCTCTGTGGCGATGTTAGAAGACAAGGGTATGATGTGGCTCCCACCCAAGAAAAGCTTTCCTCGCGCACACAACCGGAGAAAACCCTAAGATAGGGGTCGAGTCAAGAACCTTATCACCAGCATGTAGATGGCATTAAAAAGAATGGCATGCAAGGTCAAGGAGTGCAGAGTTTGGATGATGGCTAGCTGGCACCCGCGGAGAGATGGGCCACCTTCACCATGGAGCTTTGGAAGATACCGTAAACAGTATTTCACTGGTTTCCCAAGGGTACTTTTGCTACTAGTGACTGGGCAGTGGTGTGCCTCTTTGGGAAAATTTGTGAAAGCCACCTTTCACGAGAAGGATAGTCGCGCCACGACGATCCTTGAGAGAATCCACACAGATGTGTGTGGACCTTTCTCAGTAGCTTCAACAGCAAAGCACAAGTACTATGTGATCTTTGTTGATGATTTTTCTCGGAAGTGCTGGATCTTCTTCATGCAGAAGAAGAGCGAGACATACTCAAAGTTCTGTGAGTTCAAGGCGCTGGTTGAGAAGGAATTGGGGAAGCATGTGAAGGCTCTTAGGAGCGACAATGGTGGTGAATTCATCTCTACTGAATTCAAGGACTTTTGCAGCGCAGAAGGGATTTGGAGAGAGCTCATCGCACCCCATAACCCACAGCAGAACGGGGTTGCTGAGCGAAAGAACAGAACGATCGTGGGTGCTGCACGGGCGATGTTGCATGATCAGGGCCTACCCCTTCACTTGTGGGTGGAGGCATGCAATACTGCAGTATATGTGCAGAACCGTTGTCCTCACAAGATACTTGGCATGAGTACACCTGAGGAGGCGTTTTCTAGTAAGAGGCCTGATATTTCCCATTTGAGGATTTTTGGTTCACCTGTCTACATGCATGTGACGAAGGATGCCAGGAAGAAGCTGGATCCGACCGCAGAGGTTGGGATATTTGTGGGGTACACTGATACACCCCACAATTATCATGTGTATTTTCCATACAGTTGCAAGACTGTTGTACGACGGGATATCAAATTTCAGGAGGAGAAATCCATGCAGTGTTCGCTTGAGAGGGAGCCACACTTGCATGCAGATGAGGAGCTATTAGTTCCTAAGGATGAGCTTCAGGATGTGGATCAGCCACAAGAGGAATTTCATGGAGTGGAAGAGACCACTCATGCAGCGCCAACCATCAGAGGGCGCAAGCGCACTACAGAAGCTAAGCGACTGGCTCAAGATGCAGAGAAGGTTGTAGGACCTCCTACATCACAGCGCAGACAAAGACAGTCACCGGACTGGTACACTAGATAAATGGCTCTTGTGAGCAAATGTGTCGTGACAGAGCCATCCTCTTTCGAGGAAGCTGTGGAGGACCCCGCATGGGTAGATGCCATGGTGGAAGAGTATGATTCTATTGTCAGAAACAGTGCATGGGAGATTGTCCCGCGACCAGAGGGGAAATCAGTGGTGGGTTCGCGATGGATCTACAAAGTGAAGCAGGCAGCTGACGAGAGTGTGGAGAAGTACAAGGCAAGATTTGTTGCCCATGGATTCTCACAGATCGAGGGGATCGATTATGAGGAGACCTTTTCACCTGTCGCAAGGTACTCTTCCATACGGACGATCCTAGATCTCTCAGCGCAGATGGGGTGGCACATCCATCAGATGGATGTGAAGACTGCATTCCTCAACAGATTCATTGAGGAGGAGGTGTACATAGAGCAGCCTGAAGGTTTCGAGATCTTCAGCAGTGAGTCGCATGTGTGCAGACTCAAGAGAGCATTGTACGGGTTGAAACAAGCACCTCGTGCTTGGTACACACGGATAGACAGTTATTTCACCGGACTTGGATTCTCCAAGAGTGAGGCGGATCCTAACATGTACCAGATTGTGGTGGAGGGGAAGTTGCTGATCATTGTACTGTATGTAGATGATCTGATTTTGACGGGTGATGAGCTGTTGATACTTTCATGCAAGGAGGATCTTGCTAGAGAGTTTGAGATGAAGGACTTGGGCCTCCTTCATTTTTTCCTGGGATTGGAAATTTGGCAGCGCAGTGATGGACTATTTGTTTCTCAGGGTAAGTATGCCCGAGAAATATTGGAGAAGTTCAACATGCATGGCTGCAAGCCTGTTGATGCTCCTCTTCCTGGAGGTTGGAGGAAGGAGGATGCTACTTCAGCGGAGGTAGTGGATGCCACTGTTTATCGACAGTTGGTGGGGTCGCTTATGTATCTGGTCAATACACGACCCGATATATGCTATGCTGTTAACCAGCTTTCGCAAGCTATGGTTAAGCCTACCAAGCTCTTCTGGAAGGCAGGCAAGCATGTATTGTGTTATCTTAGAGGCACATCGGGATATGGTCTGTGGTACAGACAGGAGGATGAGGTGAAGCTATGTGGCTTCACGGATGCAGATTGGCAGGAAGCCCAACGGACAGAAAGAGCACATCTGGAGGGATCTTCAGTATCGGGTCGACAGCATTTTCTTGGTACAGCAGGAAGCAAAGATCCATGGCACTCAGTTCAGCAGAGGCTGAGTATATGGCAGCAAGCTTGGCTGCATGCGAGGCCATATGGATGAGGAAGATCCTGGTCGGGTTGTTCGAGTCACATTTGGAGCCTACTGTGATTTATTGTGATAACCAGAGTTGCATTAAAATCTCGGCTAATCCATTATATCATGATAGATCCAAACACATCAACATCAGGTACCATCATATCAGAGATTGTGTGCAGCGGAGAATCATGTTACTTTCATATATTCCCACGGAGGATCAGGATGCTGATATCTTGACGAAGGCACTCACCGGGAGAAAATTCGAATACCACAGAGGCAGGATAGGGGTTGCAGATAATCCATATCTTGTTGAGAGGGATTGTTGAAAATGCAACAAGATGATGGAGCTTAGTGAAATGAAGTCGCCTTCACTAAGTGGGCCCGCAGGCTATTTTTGGCGCAAAGTCTATTTTTAGACTATGTCTATTTTTAGACTATGTCTATTTTTAGACATATGGATCATGGTATATGAGTTGCAGGATGCTATTTATGGATGATTGGTCGAGTTGGTAAAAATAGATGGACCTCTATTTTTAGACATTGGGCGGTTTCTATTTTTAGACTGCCGGGCTAAAAATAGAACAGTCAAATATTATTAATCCTTAATAATATTTAGACTATAAACATTATCTTATCCTCTTGGAGCACTTCAGTTTGATGCTTGGATGTGGCACATGCAGCTGACAGAAGGAAATACGCTTTTCCTAAGGGTTAGTTGAGCTATTGCATGGTTGACTTCAGTTAGGACTCAAGTGGCAGAGTTTGGTCGAGTTGATGAGACAGTTGGTGGAGTTGTGTTCTGTTTAGCTTAGTTGAACTAGTTGTATTTAGTCTAACTGACAAATACAC
Organism: Pinus albicaulis; assembly: GCA_034641835.2. Lineage (NCBI taxonomy): Eukaryota > Viridiplantae > Streptophyta > Pinopsida > Pinales > Pinaceae > Pinus > Pinus albicaulis. The sequence goes on from CM076571.1 coordinate 630,141,292, forward strand.
TAGTGATGAGTGGTGTGAATTAATTAATAATTAATTCACTAATTATTAACTCATAATTCAACTAAAGAACACATCAGTTAACTGCAATGCATGGACAGTTCAGTGGAGACCAGTGTTAGAGGTGGGTGAAAGGGTGAGTCTACTATCGGTTGTGACTATTGGTTGTGCATGAGATTTGCACACACATTGATGGAGATTGCCAATGAGGATTGCGCAGTTGGAGCTAGTGGGATTCGAACTTGGATCTCATCATTAATCAACTTTGATTGCGCAGTAGAGGCAGGCAGACTTGTGGAAGAGATTTGAACCCAGGACTTGTTCAAATCTCAGTTAGTTTTGTGTGTAACTTTTGGAGATAGTACTGAGTACTTGTGAGGAGTATTGTGCTATGTATTGTTACATGTTCTCTATCATTATAATATACAGATAGTTGGGGGTTTTCAGCTATTGCTTTCCCCATTACATCTTGTGTTGATATGTGTGCTTGATTATGTTTTAATGAGCGCATGCGACTGCTTTCTATTTCCGCATATTGATGATCAATTGTAGAAGAGGTTATGTATTATGCATGAAGCTTAAATAGTGTGTAATCAGGATAATCTCGGTGAATAATTCAGAAAATTATTCAAATTTATACAAAGCTCTCAGTACAATCTCCAATTGTTACACACTACACAAGCTCATATCATACAAAACACATGCTCCAATCTGCTCCACCTGTTAGCCTGCCTCTACTGCGCAATCCAATATGGATAATCATGAGATCCAAGTTCGAATCCCACTATCTCACTGGCTTATTTTGCGCAATCCTCATTTAGCATCTCCTTAAATGTACTGTACCCAAACTCATGCACCCGATACTAGTCACAACCGATAGTCACACTTGCTCTTTCACCTACCTCTCCACTGGTCTCCACTGAAACTGCCATGCACTGTAGTTAACTGATGTATTCTTCAGTTGATTAATGAGTTATTATTTAGTGAATTAATTAACTAATTAATTCACACCACTCTCACTAGTGTATCAATCGGTTAGACTAGATACAACTAGCTCAACTGAGTCTAACTGAGTTAAACTAAATACAACTCCACCAAACTCTGTCACATGAGTTCTAATCAACCATGCAATAGCTCACTAAACCCTAGGAATAGCGTAACAAAAGCACGTAATTGCATGTATCCCATTACGCTAAGTAAGGGCCATTCTCCAAGAGGATAAGATAATTTTTGAGGTCAAATATAACTAAAATATATAATATTAGCCTTATCTGTTTTGAAGTGACGAAATCTAAAATTAGATTCCATGATATGTCTAAAAATATAAGTCTATATATTTTCCGGCTTGACCAACCATCCACAAATAGCATCCTGCAACTCATAGAACATGATCCATATGTCTAAAAATAGACTTTGCGCCAAAAATAGCCTGCGGGCCCACTTAGTGAAGGCGACTTCTTTCCACTAAGCTCCTCATCTTGTTGCAATCTCAACATTTACAAGCTTCAGAACCTCTTGGAACCTGTTCCAATGAGTTTAAAACATCAGAAGCTCCCAAAAATGACTATTTGTTTGCTAAATTTTGACTCTCGATGCTCTGGAAATGACCCCAACACCTAGTGGCCCTGGCCTTTAAAAATCTTCAAATGCACTAAAACACCTGTAGATGACCTTTTCCAGCCTCTACAACCTACTTCGTTGAGTTCCCAGCATGCCAATTAGCCAATAATTCCTCTTCCTGAGCTCTGTTTGGGCGAAAATTGGATGAGTTACGACCAAAACTGCTTTTCCCCAATTTCTCCACTAAAATTGGTGGAATTGCCAATTAGATTTCCAAATTTGGAAACTCTGCCATAAATGGCGCGCTCCCTAAAATTCTGCCAGTTTAATCCAGAGCTTAATTAATGGATAAGCACGGTTTAATTAAATGAAAAGCACTTGTTTAATGATAAGTGTGTTCTTAGCGTTAATTATGGTTTAACATAGTTAAACCACATTTAAAGCTTAAATAAACTTAATTAAAAACTCTACCAACATTCATCTAGGCACTCGGTTCTGGACTGTGGCCATATGGGGAGGGGGTTGGCCCCCTCCAACCCCCAACTTTCGGACCGCTTTAATTGAAATATAAACGGAGACCTTAGTGGTTAAGAACCACATGGTAGGAGAGTTGGTAATGTGTGCCGCTGGCGGGCAGAAGGTCGTGGGTTCGACCCCCACTCTGCCATATAAATTTTACATAAATTTCCAACGAGCTTCATCCGCCAGATTTTGGAACTCCTCGAGACTTAAACCTTCATCAATTTGGTTAGAGGATCCTCTACAATTATTCAATTCCGCCAAGAAGTGGGTTGTAAACTATATATCTATATATATATATATAATTCCACCATATCAATCTAATGTCTAACCTTAATGTGCAATGATAATTCGACCCAAGGGTTGGAGAGGGCCCACCAGAGGGGACACATGGCGCCATCTGGTTGTGTTGTACTCCAACCTTAAAAAAATTCAAATTCAAACTTAGGAAGAATATTGGAGGTTAATGGACAATTTCTCCCTTCACTAACCCATCTGGCGAATCTAAAGACTACACTTGTCACAGTGCCACTCGTTGCAATCTGGAGAATATTCCCTGTAATGTTGACTGTACCTATTCTGCTCCTTTTTTGCCTATTTTGGTAAATGAATAGCAGGCGATAAATCAATCGTATGACGAACTCAGATTTTGATGAAACGAGTTACACCGGAATCTTGGCGACTAACTCTATCTGATCGTTCAAGTTCGAAGCAATTTTGAGCACTTTCAATTTTTAGCTAAAACTTGATACAGACACGAGGAGATGGACACTCGATGAAAATCGATGACAAAACAATAAATCTAAAATCTAAAATAGGAGACTTAAAGGCTAACACTCCCTAGTGGAGTCGCCAATTTTTTATGCAGGAAAATCCTTTCTGCAGACAGCAATGACCCCTCTAGCCCTAGGATGAGTCTAGTAACAACAGGGAACAATTAGAAGCCTACTTTCCTAGATTGTAAATACATGCAGATCATGAATAAATCACCTACCTCAATCTTATGCTAATCCTGATTGGAATATTTCGATCCTTTGTGCTTCGTAGTCAGATCTTCGTCGTCACCAACGCTTGGTTACCTGCACAAGGGATCAAACAACAGCAAACATGAAAGCATAACATATATCTTGCATATACAATCTACTTAGTTGATCAAGGAAAACTAAGAATCCAATCACACATTAAAGGCGATAATTGAAAGCACGAATCAATTGTATTATATTAAAATGGAGAGGGGGAGTTACAACCTACGCCTTGATGTCGCAGCTCTCCTTCGACGGGTCCTGATCCAGGCACATCTCCAAAGCGCTCTTTCAACTTGATGTGGAGGGCAAAAGGTCTCAACTCTCGCTTGATACCTATAGTAACAAATATCTCTCTGTCGTTCTTCTATCTTTGTTCTAACTAGCAGAGCTATGGGAGATTGTCCATTATATAGCAAAGGAGGAGGGAGCATGGATCCACTTAAGGTGGGGAAATGGGTTATCCCTTTGGGTGGTTCCACTTTTGTAGGAACAAAGAGCCCAAAGGGAGAAGCTCATTTCTATCCTCGGGAACAAACAACCAGCTCTCTGCCACGAAGCTTCTAGATCTCGAAGCTTCACTTCCATTTTTTTTAAAAATTCCAAAAGAGGATCGGTGCGAGTATGATCCTCATTCCAGCACTGATCGGCGCTGCCCTAAACCAAAAAATAGCCATCAACGCGAGAAAAATACGACGAGGGGGCATCGTTCTAGATAATCAAGTTTTCAAGGAGCTGCTTCAGGAATGGTCAACAGAGATTTTACTCATTGTGCTGGAAGGGATATGATGGCACATTTTCATGATGGAAAATAGACACAGGGGCTATTGTTAAGGGTCTCCAAGATCAGTAACGGGGAGTACAGGGACAGTGAAAAATTGTTGTGTAACACTTGGCATGGCATATCGCTATGCCACCAAGATCGAGCAGAAATTTAAGCAGAAGAAGCAAGACTTTGGATCCACGAATCCGAAGCCAGGGAAAGGCACCCCCGAACTACAGAACAAGAGGCAAAGTCAAAGCGGGTCGACTCAAAACAACACCACAAATCCGAAGGACACGGGGAAGTGGTGTGAATTTCATAACATCCCCACTCACAGCACAAATGATTGTCAGGCCAAACAGTCATTAGTGGCCGAACTGAAGGCACCAGAATCATATGCATGTTCTAATCCTGAGTCAGAACCAGACAAGGGTGATGAAAAAGGGAAGCAGATCATTGATGCGTATCCCAGTGCCATTGTTTCCACCACCAAGCTCCAGAGGGAGGATCCTGAGGATCCAGAGGAGGGGGAGCGCCTCTTCCATTCGCATATGTGGGTGAAGGGTTCTCCACTGCAATTACTTGTCAATATCGGAAGAAAAAAGAAGCTCATTTCAACAAAGGTCGTGTAGAGGCTCAGCCTACCGACCATAGCACACTCACAGACGTATACCTTCGGTTGGCTTCACCAAGGAAGAGATCTTTGCTTCCACAAGTAGTGTCACCTTCCGTTCAGCATCAAGCCATTCACGGATGAGGTACTATGTGATGTTGCTCCTCTTTATGTGTTTGATGTATTATTGGGCCAACCATACTTGTGGAAGAGACATGTTGTGTATGAGTTTAGCCCTCATTCTATTGTGATTACTTTGGGAAATAAATTGTAAAGGATACCGAAGGTAGTACCGCCTCCTTCCATCTCTTTGACTACTGCAAAAAAACGCGGTAAGCTTATTTCCAAAACCAGGAAATTGATTTGCATTACAATTCGCCCACAAGGCAAGAAGAATATTGTAGCCACAACCTTGAAACAGGGCTCCCCTACACGACAACAGCAGATGGACAAAGTCGTGGAGGAATACGAGGACATTTTCTCCTTACCCACAGAGGTTTCTCTACACTGTGAGGTCAAGCACTCCATTGATCTAACCCCAGGCGCATCGTCGCCTGATGTTGCCATACCTCATGCGACCACACAGACAGAATCCACACATATATTGTCTGAGGCTGATAAAGCTACCAAATTTATTGAACGCATCCAACACATCCGCCATCAGGTCCGTGAAATCTTCGACAAATACAATACCAAGTTTAGCAGAATTTGCCTCATCTCATGGAGGAAATCAATGCAATGGGGACAATTGCTTCCTAAGGGGGGAGGAATTATCCAGGTGGATATTGGTGGTCACCCACCTATTCCATTTGGACCCCCACCATTGGTTCTTTCAATTTTTCAGTTTCAGCACAACTTACTATTTTTAGCAGTTTGTCGGGTCCTGAACTTCCGGAACTGTTTTGAGGACCTAATGATCCTGGTGGATATTGGTGGCCACCCACCTATTCCATTTGGACCCCCACCATCAGTTCTGTCAATTTTTTCAGTGTTAGCACAACTTACTATTTTTAGTAGTTTTTCGGGTCCTGAACTTCCGGAGCCATTTTGAGGCCCTAAACGACTTTTTTTGGGAAAATCAGGAGCAACATGCAAGTTCCTTTGATGTTGCTCACATCAAAATTTTTATTCCCCGAATATATATTTCTAACGAGGTATTGACCGCGTTGAACAAAGATCGTATGCCAAAGTTACATCCCTAGGAAGATTGTTGTACCAATTTACCCAAACGGGGCCCACAGTTTTGGTGCTTCATCTCCTACGGTTAGTTTTTTGGATGCTTAGGGTTTTCCATTGTTTCTCAACAATAAATAGGCCTTCGAGCCTCATTTTAACACAATTCAGAGGCATGTAGCCGCCACATCTCTTCTCAGATATAAGCTACCATCGCCCTAGATAGTTTATTTCCATTCTGTCTGTATGCATATACCAATGGAGCCCATCCAAAATATCCCAAAATAATATCCACATCATCTATATCTATGGCATGAAAATTTGAATGCAACAAATATTTATCCATGGCAAACTTCAAAGCTTTAATAGCTTGAACATTCTCACCCTCAACTTTTATGCTTTGAATATTCTTCACAGAAACTTGCAATCTTTTACCCAAGTTAACATTAATGAAATTATATTTGTAACTAAGGTTAATAGAAGGAATGACCTTTTGTGGAACACGTCCAAGAACCTATAGTATGAAATTGTCACATAAAAATAAACCCATACAATTCTTATTAGCCTCATTTTTAAATTGAAACCATCTATATATTTTTTCATATTTCTTATCTAGAAGTGCATTTATCACTTCGTAGTTAAGTCCATCCTGCCATATGTGAGCATCGAATTTCCCTGCAACAACATTTTTCTTGCTATATCCCAAAAATACAACTAGGGTTTATAAGAACTTACTTTTAAATGGAACTCATTTATGTGGCTATGGTTTGAGGGGACTAATATAAATTGATCAAAACTTGGGAAGTACTTACTTGATTGGTTAGTATGACCATAATCATAAAATGACATGATTACTTTACATCGACTAGCACTAGTTTCACTAAAATCTGAGCATTCTATCAAAAGATATTTGATCTATGATCAACGTCACAATAACTAGAAATACTCTAAAAAACTAATTTAATTCAACTTCTTCATTTTCCAATGTCTAATTTGGACAAGAGAAAAATAAATTTGAGGAACTCAAATCTATAGTAGGTCTCTCCAGACTCAGAAAATTTCAAAAAATAAATTTAAATGTTAACATCCTCTTTTCCCCTTGAAAAATCTACCCAAAATAAATAAAAACACTTCCATTTTTTGCCCAAAAATAAGCTCTAATACTAATCGTTATGTACTCAATAGACTTGAAAACATAATATCTAACTGATTAACTTGAGAATAACATGATAAATCTACACAATATATAACAAAAGAATTATAGAGAAAACCCCTAAGGTAGGGTAACACCATTAATTATTCATTATGGAAGGAATCGCTCCACAAGCTATGCTTACTACAATTAAAATAGTCTTCACAATACATATCATTATATTACTTCTACTTCATTGTATAATTTTATCTAAACCTCCTAGGAACTTTCTACTGAAGGAACCTTCTAGCAACACTTGAAATTATTGTTTTCACAATATGTGGCTACCTACCTATCATTCTCCCCCTTTGGTTCCCCCATATTATCCTCCCTAGGCACACTATAGTTCTAACACTATAAATCCCAAGAGTTAGTTCTACCAGTGGTAGCCAATGCTTTTGGGCAATTCCCTAACTACATATAAACAAGTGCCTTGTTCGACTCTCCCTTGTGAAACACACTATTATATATCGACATGTTTCCTAGAAATGTCATCCACGAAAGTGAGGAAGCATCCATTAAATTTTCTTGTAAAGTTTTCCTTGGAACGAAAATATTATAAATTGCACTAGCGTTAATATTTTCTTCATTATTTCCTTAAATTCCAACTTCCAATAAAGTTTTTCATTAGAATCACCTTTTTCTAAAATGTAATGAGTTATTATTTTTCTTCTCATAAAGGATGAGAGAATATGATTTAGAGCATGCTAGAGTCATTAAGATCTTTAGTTACACGCCTACGCCTAAATCGAATTATTGTTACACAATATTGAACTTTTCAAACCATGTATAGTAGAATTAATTAATAAGTATGGTATTAGTCTTAATACAAAGTCTAATTTAGACAATATAAGAGCATGTGTTTCCTCCTAAGAGGCCACGGGTTCAAAACCAGAGAGGGGTAGAGTATGTATGCCTTTGTAGACTTAGCATTCAATTCATTGTGTAGAGGTGGGTCCCTTGTCCCACAAAACACGGGGGTCTCATGCACCAATTTGGTGTCTAGCTTGGTTGTGACCTTAAAATTGGATAATAATAATATGAAAATGCACCAACAAAATCTATCTTGGAACCATTAATTCTAAAACTTTATCAATAATTGTAGTTGTATTAATCCTCAACTTTTATCATCAACAGTTGACCCATCTTTATAATCATGTTTGTGTATGGCAATGTTTTCATTTTCTATTGGTTGATACTAAATGTTAGAATATAAGGTTTACCTTGTTATAAACTCACTTCAAGATTTTAGAATATGTTATTGTTCACTTTTTGTGTTGTGGTCTACCCTACATTCATAAGTGGAAATTATTTGTTTTAACAATTATATATAAGGAGGTAAACCCATTTGTAATAAATGTTCCATTTATTTGTTGATAATATAATATTGTGTTGTTGTATCTTCCTTCGAGCTTATATATATATATATATATATATATATATATATATATATATATATATATATATAACTGAACATTTAGGCTTTCACTATTTAATAATGTAGCACATTTTGTGATATGGTATTAGCATAAGGAAGAGTCTAAGAGTCCAAAGTTTTATCAAGAATATTGGGACAAGGTTTCTATTTTGTAATTTCCACAGTATGAGAGCCACATAGTTTGTATGAGTATGAAGACACAAATAATATTGCCAATATAGATAGATCAAGGGATTACATAAATTCTTCTCGAACTCAGGACATGATTTCAGCTCTCTTAATTGAAGAGAAGAGAACCATTCTAAATTATACAAAATGTGATACTCGACCTAAAACTATATTATACCCAAGATACAAGTGTAGCATATCAACTAAAGAAAAATGGTAGATGAAACATCATTATTATAAGAAAAGGATCACTCATTATGGATCTATCAATTTCAAGCCAATTATGTTCTACACTGAAAGCTTAAAGAAAAACCACATGTAGTGAATGTAGCCATTATTGAAGATCCACCAAATGCTAGCAATGGTGATGAACTTACTTCAAAAAGAGCATTCTGTGCATTTCATGAAGTCTACACTTTAAAAATGGGAAAGGATCTAGTGTAGATACAACTCAACATGGATGGTTGTCACATAGTTTGATAATTTGCGAATCTCATGAATCATCCCTCACTGGGGTTTAAAATGCATTTGGAGTATTCTCCAATAATGAGGTTGAGACATACATGTGGATTGCAATGCAAAAATTTAATTCAAGGGATCATAATTCAGGAGTTTGGGAGTTGGAATCTAAGAACTTGAGAATTCAACTTAGGAGATACGCCTTTAGGAAGGTTGCAAGGTCGTTTGATGGAGCTCTATCTAGTCCAAAAATTGTTTTTAAAAGAAGAAGCTTATGAGGAATATTTACTTATATTGTTTTTATTTCAATAAATACATTTGCCTCCACTCAATTTGTTTTTTACTCTTATAAGACTTAAGAGGGGGTGTTAGAATATGAGGCTTGATATTTAATAAAGTCTATCTCACACTCATAAGTGGAATGATTTGCTAAGTGAATATTGATATATAAGAAAATACACTCCTTTGTATAAATGCACCAGTGATTCATTGATAATATCATATTGCATTATGTTTTCCTCGCTAACTTGTTCATGATAGGAGACGATTCAGAGGCTTTTAGTTCTTTGATCAAGTCTTTGAACCCTCACAAATAATCATCCCCTGGAAATCTATAAAACCGTTGGAAGGCAGTCCTTAGTTGGATCTCCTCTCTCCAGAACCAAGAATGAAAGCCCTCATTTTGTCTGATCAAGCTTTGATAGGAAAGTTGAGCATTGGTCTCCCAAGATTAAAAGCAAAGTATCAATTTTTGCTTATGGTTGTGTTTATTTTATTTTTCACTTTATCAATAAACAAAAATAGAGCAATATCTAATGTTCCACTCTAGACCATATTTTATGAAATCTAGGACAATGTATCTAACCTCCTAGTCCCTAGACTTCAAATCGGAAGATAAATTACAAAAGCACTAATGTGGGTTAGATTGCTTCATTTCCCTCTAATTTTCTAGGATGATTCATCTCTTAAAGACTTTGAAATTAAACTTGGGAAATTCATTGATCGAGAAAAACGAAAGGTAATTTATTTTCCTTTGCAAAAATATGTGAGGTAATTTGCAGAAAGGACTCCTAGGCACTCTACAAATTAATATTTATGTAAAGAACCATCTTCAAAAACTAGATTTCGAACAAATTCCATTCAAATACAATAATTAGCATATTTATGGATGTTCTGCCAAAAGCAATCAAAAAACTCTAGAGTAGCCATCATCAAAGCAAAAGTCAACAGAATAATCCAAATTCAAAATTGGTTCAAGTCGACATAAAAATTCTAACACAAGGGGATGCTTCGGAAAATAATACCCCTAAAAGGTTTGCCCACTTCCAAATATAATCAATTTGAAGTTCTTGGAAATCATGGGGGTTAAGAAAATCCAAAAGGCATTGAGAAAAAATCTAAATAAGAAGCCCAGTAAAACCAGTCTGGGATCAATGCACCATAGCAACAACACAAATAAATCATCGGAGGATCTAGATCTAGCAACAATAAACAAAAAGCAAGGGAGGAGGAAGAAATTGCAGAGGAAATAGAGGAAGAGGACACACATGAGATCAAGATTCAACCGCCTCCACTCCTCTCATGAGGGGAAGGAAATCTAATCAAAACAAAGGACTTGTGATGAAAAAGAAAAAAGATATCCTTTCGATCCATCATCAGGGACTTCCAAAGCATACTCTCCCAGGGGAGGGATTACAAGTAGCAATTGTTACGTATGATCTATTTTTGTATTTTCCCATCTAATCAATTTGTTGAAGTGGTCTTCTGCTCAAGTGATAGGTCAAAAAGGCTACTGTAGGAAAACGCATCATATCCTCTTCGTGGTTTGAGGGAAGAAGGATAAATCAACATAAAAATGAGATTAGCTTGATTCTTAATCAACACCTTTTGTAAGTCTATTATAACTCTACTACAATGCTTTTTAATATAAAATATCTCCCAATTATTTTGTGTATATTGTGTTATTGTGAATATTTGACTTTGAACTTAGATATGGGACTCAATTTTATTTAGACTTCCCTCATTTTTTGATATAGTTCGTTTTGTAATAAAATAATCATCTATCAATCTTAATCTTGCATATATAAATTTTCATCCCAATCCTATTAAGCACCAAAGGAATAACTCCATTATTCTCAACTTTTATCATCAAAAGTTGTCGCATCATTTCTTGACTTTTATCATCAACAACTGGCCAATGTTGTGTTCATGTCTATCTATATGAGCATTTGCAATGTTTGCAATTTCAATTGATCCATCTTAACCCCTTTTAAATCCATCTTAACTCCTTGTAGATCACTTTTCACCTCAAATTTATTCAACGCTGAAAAAGATAATAACAAAGCAACCAAATCAATAAACACCAATCAAAAATCAACAAAAAAACACCTTGTATATAAACCCATTGTTTTTAAAGATCAAGGATTAGAATAGCTTCAATTACTTATATTATCAATATTTCATTTTATTTTAGTTTATTAGTATCATAATATTATTATACATCTCATCAATCCAAAGTGATTAAACATATCTTGTTTTTTTAATGTTGATGTAAATTCATCTTAATTTTAGATCTATTAAACACAAAAAGGATAGAAAAACCACTAATTATTAAACACAAAAAGGATAGAAAAACCACTAATTATTAATCTCTCATTGCTTGTTTTCAAAAATTGCAAAAATTGCATATTAGTGATTTGTACTATGAATTAATTTATTAAAAACCAAAAAGGAATAATAGTAGGAAACACACTTCTAATCCTGTTTATTATCATTATATTTTTTACTTTTATATTCGATGGGCATATTTTAACATCAGCATTATCAGTATGGGATGGATTTCATTTCTAACAATGTAACAATTATCATGTTTTCTTGTGATTTTTCCATAAGAATCATTTAACGAATGAGCTAATAATCCTATCCACTTTCCTTGAACAATGAAAATTTGAGTGCTTTGAGTGCTAAAATTAAGATTAGTTTAACTGAGAATGATAAAAAAATCATTACAATGTTGTGTCTAGACCAATGCTATCCCATATGTTGAATGGAAGAACAATTTGCCCTACAGCAAGATGTTGGGCCCAGACTCAGTTGAACCTGGATGCATGATAATCCCACAATTGGCACCAACCCTCAACGCCCCCTAGAAAATTTAAACCTGAAATCTAATAAAAGCTAAACCCTACACAAACCAACTAGTCTCCCCATCCATACTAATATTGTCTAGCCATATTGTTATTTCCAACAACAACAACAAAAGCAATAATATTGACATGGAAGATATACCATGAAGATGGTTCATGGTAGTGCACATGAGAGGCGAGGATCGTGCCAAGGCAGCATGCAATGATAGGGATTGTATCAAATTGGTGGCTGAAGATTACAAATTGGCAACCACTAATAAGATAACTAAAAAAAATTAAGCAATGAGGATTATATATATACATCTATGTAATCGATGGCTGAAGATTACAAATTGGCAACCCTTAGTGAGATAACTAAAAACAAAATGAAGCAATGAGGATTACATATATATCTATGTAATCGGTGGCTGAAAATTGCAAATTGGCAACCACTAGTGAGATAACTAAAAGCAAAATGAAGCAATGAGGATTATATATATAAAAGCTCAATTATTAACAATTACATGTAAAAGTTAAAATCTAGATAATTGCAATTCCCACAATTGGTACCCACTCTCAACTCCCATGAACGCAATTGGTACTCACTCTCAACTCCCATAAACCTTGAACCTGTCTAACCTAAAATCTAATAGGGTTAAATCTCACATAAACCAACAAGTCTCCACCTCATTCTAATATTTTCTAACCATATTATTATTTCTCAGAAAAAACAATAAATATTAATATTTACTGAATAATATTAACATGGAAGATATACTATATGAAGATGAGGATGATACATGGTAGTGCACGTAAGAAACGAGGATCGTGCCAGGCAGCACATGCAACGATAGCAATTGTACCAAATTGGTGGGTGAAGGTTACAAATTGGCAACTACTAATGAGATAACTAAAAACAAAATGATTGATGAAGGTTATAAATTGGCAACTACAAATGAGATAACTCAAAAGAAAATGAATGAAGCAATACATGGTAGTGCACCTCAAAAGCGAGGATCGTGCCAGACAGCACATGCAACTATAGCAATTGCATCAAATTGGTGGGTGAAGGTTACAAATTGGCAACTACTAATGAGATAACTAAAAACAAAATACAAAATGAATGAACCAATGAAGATTATATCTACGTAAGCTGCAATTATTAATGATTACATGTGAAAGTTATAATCTGGATCAATCCCTAAATCCCTATAACTAGACAGGTGGGACTAAGCTATATCATGCTTTTAGCTACTACTAATGAGATAACTAAAAACAAAATGAAGCAATGAGTATTTTATATGAAAGTTAAAGCTCTAATCTGGATCAATCCCTATAACAAGACTAGGTGCGTCAAAGCTATATCATGCTTTTAGCTTTCTTCACGACCAATATTATCTTCATTAAATTATATCACAATGATAATGTTGTTGTCAAGCTGCCAAACCATTAGATAGGATGCAACCGTAAATGCATGATATGAATATACGTGAATCTTCAACGATGCAGCAAATCAAGGATAAATGAACAACCATACCTACGGACTTCGCCTAAATGGTCCACCTGAGCCCTACGGCACAAGCACCTAATGATTGGAATTTTACTAGTATAGTTTGGGGTAGGCTCTATAGTTCATTTTGGGAAGTGTCTAAAACTTGTGATTGCAATTGCACATTTAAGATCAGCTAAAAAGTTTATTATAAGAGTAGTTTTTTTCGCAAGAGTCCACCCAAGAAGCAATGTAAATCTGTATTGATTTTATTGATTTTCTTGCTTTCCTCAAAAAGAGAAGAGATACAATATAAATTTAAAGTGGAAACCAGCATGCGTCAATTTGAATCGGAAGTATGCTTTGAATTGATTGATCCTTTTTAGACATAGTGACCCGGTTATGATGTCCTCCATGTCCGTAGTACAAGCATGCCAGCCACACTTCCTACTCCTAAAACTACAAGAGAAGCTGCAATGGCAAGCCCAGAATCACTTGTTCTGGTGCTTCCTAAAAATCCTTCCCACGTCCATCTTCTGTTTATCTTATGGTAGCTTGTATTAGAAATGTTTTCCCGTAGAAGATTACTCAGTACATCTAACTGTTTTGTTAGATGTCTCTGCCCTCGACCAAGAACCTTCACCTGCAAACAATAAAACAAATATAGGCCAATTTCAAATGGCTTGAGAATTTTTACATCTGGTCGTAAAATAATTGACAGGAAAATAATAGTCAAATATGGAACATAACTTCAGACATCAGCACGCTATATACCTCCTCGATTATGCTAGGATCTAACCCTGTTCCTAAAGTATTTGAAGCAACCGTTGGAGGAGATGGTCCAAATCCATTAGCAATTCCATTTGAGTATACACCATTTGGATTATTCCCAAAAGAACCAACACCTGAACCCTGTCGAGGAATATGTCCCTGACTACCAGACTCAGAGAGCTTATTTTCTAGTTCTAAAATACGAGACAGGAGTTCCTCTAACCTCTCACTCAGGCCTGTCATTTGGTCTGAAAGGCGAGAATAACCCTACAAAACCAGATATTTATTTAGTATTCTAGAATACTACATTTTTTAATCGGCTAAATAAAAAGGACTTCTGGGTGAAATTAATAAAAACAGCCGGCTTCAATATTGGCAATCCAATACCTGATGATCTTGAGATCCATGTGGAGAGTCCAGTGTCCTGTCATCATATCTTTTGCTATTTCCATTGCACCATACCACTGGGGCAGTTATAGAATTCCTTTGCGTCTTCAAAAACTCTTGTTGATCAAATGTTCCACTGTTCAAGTGATTAATACAAGCTCTGTCAGCTTGAAAGAAACCTTCAATTTCATCAATCCATAGACAGCCTACAAGTGAATGAAAAAAAACCGGGTAGAGAAAGAAGCTTATGTACCTTTCGCTAATATCATTGCTGGTATGTCTGCTCCAACTGTAAAATAATGGGCATCAAATATTAGATACATTGCATAAACCATCAATCAAGTCTCAAAAGATGTTAACACAGTCTAAAATAACAATCCTTGATTCAAAATATTCTTTAGGAAATAGCCACTGGATTGCAATTTACACTATCCCCCTTCAAAATGAACATAATCTTGCCAGCTCAGAAATCAAAAAAACCGATTGTACAGAGGCTTTTTCGTATATTACGATTAGACAAGCTTCCAGCCTAACCTCCAAATTGCTCCATAACAACAAAACCACCTCTAATTGTTTGAATACATTTGAACCATGTTCTTCAACGATGAAACCCGACAGAAGGTGTCAGCCAGCTAGTTTAGCTTGAAGTTAAAATTTGGTTGATGTTCAGCAAATTTTGAATTTCAAGCTTGAAATTTGCTGAACATGGTGACTAAGCAATCTGTTGTGTACCTAAGGGCAACATCCTTATTGGATATTACCACATTAAATTCCATGTACATAAGCTATTTTGAATATATAACTCGAGATTTGTTAAAATGTTCATATACTAGTTAAATACAATATCGTATTCCAATATCTGTAAAAATCCCACTTCTATATAATAAGGGCCTGATCATTCTTAGGAGTAACTTAAGCTTTAAGTACAGATTTTCGACTCCTTATTGGTGCAAATAACAGTTTTTCCCCCCTCGTGATTCAATTAATCCCTCACTAGTTTATCAATACAATCAACCAGATCGGTGTTTACTGGAGACTGGAGTTGTCTTCCTTCATTTACTCAGATTTGCAGGGGCAATCCACCTCTGGGTTTGCAAGTGCCCCCACTCTTTTCCTTGAATTTTGCTCTATTTTTGTTTTATTATTTTGGTTTTTTCCATAGTTGCAGTAATAGTTGCCTTTCAAGTACAGGAATGCTGCAAAATCACTATTCCCATCGTTTTCCTAGTGACACCTCATATTCAACTTTCTATTTGTCAGTCATTCCATCTTTCCATAAGCTATCTGAGGACACTTACAGAGACAATATTCTCTTCTCCACGTAACTAAGTTAAAAAATGCAAGTATAACAGCCTCGATTTTATCAGCAAACAGTATATTGGTTAGAACCATTCGTGGGATGACAACAGGAGGTCTCACAAACATTGTAATATATTTGGAAGTAGATTCTAGCACAAATCAAACAGAAGGAGGGGGGGGGAGCGGGGGGAATCTGCTATCAAATTAATATCTGCAGAAAAATATGTTTTCAAATAAATTCCACAAACGATACATCGAAATCCCTAGTGGATGTCCAATAAAACTTCTCTATTTGATGCAATCATGTATAAAGTTCATGTCCATGTTAAATTATGGATCATCAATGTGTCATAAATATCTCAACATTTACCTCAACTTTGGATCAAATAAAAGATGCAATGCGGATAACAAACAATGTATTCCAATATAGTAAACACCCACACACACCATTACTTTTCATCTTTTAGTATAATGCCTAGATTTATAGATGACAAGAAACAGTTTTTTGTGGACTCTTAGCAATAGAGAAAGAAAACAGAATACAAAATCAAATCCTTTAAACCATGGAAATCTTTCTTTAATTCTGCTACTTTATAATTCTTTAATTCTGCTACTTGAACAAGCTATGAATCAATAAAATACAGTGAGATGTTGCATTTTAAATAAGTTACAGAACAATTTATTTATAAAGGCTTGTTCCTAAACAAAATGAGATGGAAAGTAAAAAATCACAGGATAAACTCAAATCTTAAGCAAAGGAAGAGTTTCTCGGTCCCTCTCTAGGAAGGTAGACATGCGATGCAGCTTTGGCTCATATTTCTACACAAATAATATGTGCAGTGAGATTGTCCCTAATAGGCATTCTTATCCTGAGACGAGAATGCTGGGATGAGAGCATTTGTAGGCCTATCATCCTCCGCATTCAGTAAATACCCATAGAATAATACTTCCATCGAGAATTTTTTAAAAGGTTTACTCAGATGAATTTAATTGTACAACTCTGGGACTAGACTACTGGTTTGAGGAGTCAAGACGTTTAAAGTTTAAAACTTCTACTACACTACAAGAAGTTTAAGATGAATGTCACCAAAAATTATGCATATTGCTAGTACCTTCGGCTGTATTGATTCTTTATTGCAGGCTTTGCCTGAGATATCCAGGAAAATGATGGCATGGGACTTGCAGCAAGAGGATCACTTATCAACTTGGACTTCAAGTCATCTGGCAGTGCCTGTCAAAACACACAAGGGGCAGTATAAATAACGGTTTGAGCGAGTATCAAACTTTAGTAACAGCCAACCTGATTGAATTCATACCATAACTTCATTTGTTAGCTTTTCTAATTGTATCTGTTCAATATAGGAGTGAGGTATGTAAGAACCATCAAGGCCCAATTTACTGGCAACCTCTGCAACTCGAGTTCTGTCATTACCTTGCACCTAATGAATTACAAATACAGGGCAAAAAATCAATGTTCATTGTTTGCATAACAAACTTATCACAGAATAAATGGATTGCAAGTTGGTGCATTCAACCGGAAGAGTTTTACCGCAGGTTGAGTACCTGCATATATTTTCTATGCAATTGTTCAAGTTTATCAAGTTTCACAATCACCCCAACATCTGAAAATACATGACTTATGCGCTTCAATATGGTTGTTATCGTGTAACCTAAAGCCATCAAACCTCCAAGCAGACGAACACTAACTTCAAATGTAATTCTTGGAGATATAATAAATGGATTGTCTGTAACCCATTCCTGCAATCACGGTAAATTCATGTCATTTTATGGATTTAGATTACTTCAAGCAGCTTCCCTTAAATAACTACTGTACACCTAAAAAAATCGTTACGCAGTTAGCTGGATTGCCCTTTTTCTTTGTCACTCTTCTTGATTCAAACAGTAATGCTTATTGCCAAAGACAAATTGCATCCGGTTTCTCTGTAATGAAATAGAACGGAAATGCTAGTGTATCAACTAATGCAGGATACAAAATCATAATCACCTCAAACATAAGACTGTACTTGCCATCCCTATTTCGCATCCTCAGGTAAGATTGACATGTCTCGGGATCTTCCCCGGGAGGCAAAAGATAGATGTCATAAGTTTCTTCAGTTTTCTCTGTATGATCTATCGATAATACTTCCTTTATTTGGTCCACTGTCACAATACGAGTAGACTGCAAACAATAGCAGAAGAGATGATGGAAAAGAATGAATTTAAAGCTGATACTAAACTGCCCTCACAAACTCAATTACAATGAAATTTCATGTTAAAATGGTTTGATTCTTGCAGTACCTTTAAAATGTAATTTGGCGTTTGAAATCCGGAAAAAGGATTGAATTTATTCACAATTTTAATATGCGCAGTCTCCAAGTCAGGTTCAATGAACGCCTTATACATGGGATAAACCTGCACAGTCCATTTTTCACATTTATTTCAATAACAGAATATTATGTTTTTCATTTGCCACTAAATGAAAAGGGCGACAATAACATACATGACAGGCAATGCAGATCTTAAAACATGCAAACCAAAAAGAGACTGGAAAGGATGGAAAGAGAAAGCTAGACTACAAATTGCTTCAATATAACATCGTGTCCAAGAAAATTTAACTTGTGATAAATCCCCAAGGATTAGATCAATTGGTTGAACTATCCAGATCAATTGGTTGAACTATCCACCCAAGGCATGTAGGGAGGTCATAGGTCACAGGTTTAAATCCAGAAAGTCCTTCAGCGTTACTGGCCACTACTGTGGCTAGCAGTTGGGGCAACTTCTATCCAGATATTCTGGGGAAAAACATAACCTATAATATTGTGTCATAACTCCTCTCTTTTAAAAACCTACAAACTCCAATCCCCTAAAGATTCGAAGATTTTGCAAGACAAAAAATTGAAAATATATCACCAATTAATCAGAATAGTTTATCGGAGATGCATTTGTTAAACATAGTTTCTTATCGATCAGCAAATAAATTAACTTGTTCCAACGTCCCAATGTGATTGAAGTCAAAAAAACCCTCAACCTATCAGTGCCATTCTTACAACGTCCAATATATAAGTGCCATTGCCATGTAACATGTCTTCTCTAGAAGAACTTGATGCTAAATGACAAGGATCGTGTTGATGCTAAATTAACACCTTTCAGGGGGCACTTTAATGAAGAATTTGCACCTGATTTTATAAAGTACAAGAAAAATCTTTCTTTGCCAAAAACTTACTAAATATAAGGATAAAGATGTGACAAGATCAAATTATTCTGCAATAGTTTCCGACTTCTAAAATAAGACATTGCAAGTGGAGAGGCTATATAATGGCAGGAGTGGTGAGGAAAAAGGATAAAACTATGAAGACTCCTACAACTTAAGATGATATCCACAGGCTTTGACCTTAAGTAGCACTAAAAGTTGTATAGTCGTACCCGCTTGCCAGCAACTCTAAAAGGCTCTTATTCATAATTAAGAACTTATCTGCATACTGTTTAAAGATGCTTTCACCAACAACTAAATGCAACAAATGTTTGCAACTTCTCCTTACATTCAGAGAGAGTCGCGACCACACAAACATTAGATAGGAACAGCACAACATGGTTAGAAATCTTGCAATTCTGCTGGAGAAGTATCAATTTAAGGATGCAAGGTAACCTTCCATATTAAATATTAGAACAGAACCTGAACTTTATAGTAACTGAAATCCACCAACAGACTGTTAGTATGCCATTAATTTCATTTCATTGGATTTTAGCCTATATATTTTAATAAATATATAGAAAACTGAAGTAACAATCTGAGATGTTGGCAGTCAGTTTCTGCACATTTTTCAGTTATTTTATGGATATAATTGTGAGTGCTTCGTGCATTCGGTGAATATTTCGCTTTAAGATCGAAATTCGCCGAATCTGAAGGCATTTTGAACAAATTTGGCCCCAGTTCAGCAAATTTCAAATTGAACCAAACTTGATTGGGAAACCGAACTTGAAGACAATTAAATTTGGCGGTAACTGCACAGGTTTGTTGATATTCGATCCCGACAGAGTTCCAAAATAAAATAACAAATAAAAAACCATGCCCGCCCATTTTCTTTTCCCCAAAGGCTCGACCGCTCTAGTTTTCTCGGCGGTGCGCATAGACTCCAGAGCCCAACTCGAGTTTTCTTCCGCCGCTCGACGCCTTGCTCAGTCCAGATTCATTTCCAGGCACGCCACTTCGTCAATTAGCCCCCACAGTTAATAAGTTGAGTCTCTTTCACGCAAAGATACACCCAAAAACACAAAAATAAGAGAACAAAAAATAAACTTCTTTCATAAATTTAGGAGACGCAAATGCTGCTAAAAATGATTAAATTTACTATCCAACATAAGGATCCAAACGAACAAAACATGAACTGGGAATGCAAGACAATATTCACCAACCACAAAGAACCAAATGGGTAAGTAAATAATTTCATGAAATTGTTCTTAAATTTTTAACAAGATTATGTGTTTGTGTGTTTATGAGATATATGTTTAAATCTTCATTTCTATTATGTGTTTAACTACAATATACATACATTTCCATTTCTATTGTTTTCATTTTATTACATATCCTTTTAAATTGTGAATTATGTCCGAATTTTATTACCGAAAATTTTACTGTTGAATTTTTATTAAACTTCAAGGTCATCGAACTCAAATTGGAGTTCGAAGCAAGTGACTTAAATCCCCACCAAATATTGGATACAATGGAAGCACAAATAAGCTTGCATCTATGGACAAAGAATGACATCAAAACTGACTGAGAGGTCCACGGTTGAGCCCTCAAAACAAATTCATTATCACTATTTGGGAATTTTTATACTTACAAAAGTTATAAAGTTTTGTCACTTTACTCCCAAACTTCTCCTAGTAATGTCTCCGCTTTCAAACTTCTTGTAACTGAACAGTGAAATATATTGCAAAAAGTAACAAGGACACTGGGAATAAAGCTTATTTGTTAGATAATCACGATTGCGTCTTAAGCAAACTTCTATTGCCCAAGGTGCAATCACCCCATGCACACAAAAACAATAAAAAGATTCCGACAAAATAGGACCTGACTAAGTTATCAACAAGTTTCAATCTCCAGCAACAAGAAAGCCACATAAAGTGGTATAGTGAATCTTAAAAAAAGAAGCAATAGGTTATATGTCCCCATGTGTGTAAGAGAAAGCTGTTAAGCCAGCCATATGTATTTAACCAGGTCCTGCAAATAAAAGATGCAGACTTACAATTAGATGCATTATATGAAGCTGAAATTCTGATTGAAAGACAGGCACAAATGTAGCCTTTTACAATACACCCATACTGAATGATATATCTACAAACAAAATGGGAATTCATTCCCGCAAGTTTTCATTGGGCACCTTCGTCAAATAGAGATGAATTTTGAGAAGAAAAGTTTTGAGCTTAATTTTCAGGCCTTTTGGCTGAAGAATAATGAATGAATTATATTGCATGGAATTACTTTTCATTTCAATCAAAAATCAGAATAAAGCCACCTACTGTTTCTGATATTTGATGAATAATGTCCTCAGGTGCCTGGCCAGAACGATTGATATCCCTCAGAACCCTCTTGACAAGATCAAAGTGAACGCCTCCAGTGACAGAGACCCGGAGATCCAATAGCGGGCGTAACCTTTCACTCAGAGCATAAATACCCTCAATGACAACAATCCTAGATGATGGAACATCGACATCTCTGGAAAATTATTGAGAATGTAAGTTAGCCAAACATATTCTTACGAGTTCTCTCATGAGAAGTATATACTATACACAGTTCTAGAAATTCCTACAAGGAAACTGAAAAATTACACCTTATGTACTCGTTTTGACAACAGCAACATCTATGATGAATATAATTACACAAAATAGGCAATCTCGAAATGTTCTGTGCAGACCAAAGGACAGACCTGTATCCAGTACGACGACTGAGCTTAAAATCATAAATGGGAACCTTCACAGCTTTTCCAGCTTTTAAATCCTGAATGTTTTGAAGAAGAGTATCATAGTCTGTCAACCTGGGATCTGCCATAGAAATATTTGTAAAAAGCATGACAGTGTGAACATAATAAGTGAAACTACACACTCTGCAGATAACTCTAGAAGACACTCTGATCATTTCATGTTCACCCACAAATATATCTAAAAACTCATGAAGAGAAAAGATTAAATAACAATATAGAGAGAAGGGGTACATAAGTGGTGGCAAGCTAGTTGCTCAACTTCTTTTCATTTTATTTACAAGAATAAAATATTGATACATAAATGATGGAAGGCAATTATTTGACTATTTGTCATTTTACTCCAGGAAGAAATATTTCGTGGCCACATTTTCAGTGAATTTCAGAGAAGATATTTAAATGTTATAAACAATAGGAAAAAAGAAAGTATAACATTGGAACACCAGAAAAAAAATATTTGTTAAAAGCTATATATAATGCCCAATCAGACTTCCTTTTTTGGCCAATCAGTCGTGGAGCAGCAACAACTCATACCATCAAACTCATCAAGGGACTGAAATACTTATAAGAAACTCAGTAAGCAATCTACCAGAACTCATACTATAAGGCACTCAAGAAGCATTCTGCTAGAACATTTTTGCACAAGAGAGAAAGGTGCTTTCAAGCCCAGGTGGCGGATATTATGGGCACTTCGTATTTATGTCATTGTATAATGTGTGTTGGTCTGATAATAACTCCAAAAGTTAGCTCAACTGATTGAACCATCCAACCAAAGTACACGGCTGACAGAGAGGTCACAGATTCAAATCTGGTCCAATCACTTGGAGTTAACTGCCGCTATCTAGATATTCCAGAGAAGAAAGGGATCTGGATCTCACAATAAAGGATTTCATAATGTTTTCCTGAGGAAAAAATTATATGTATTGGCATGACGGAATTAAAAAATATATAATATATAGTATTACTCAAAACGCCACCTCCCAGGTGCTGGAAATGCATTTCCGCACTTTGAAAGTGATGCTCATTGAAACACACCTTTAAAATGAGACTGAAATGTTTCAGCAACATTTCAATTTTTTTTAAATAATCAGCCATCCAGCATATATATCAGCTGTTCAGCCAACACTTTGGGTCATTGAAAAAAAAAATTTTAAAATACCAACACTAACTTCTTACAAATCAAGTTACAAATTTTGGCTCGATTTCCAAATTTGAAAATTCATGAATGGTGTATCCTAAAAAATTTTATGCCTCATAGTTCTTTTTGCGTACGTATGCATGCATTCATTGTATTCTAATCATATCATATCCTCATTTTCTAATAACTTGTCATATCCATTGCGAACACTGTATTCATATGTATCCATGCAATACATACACATGCAAACTCTTAATTTAAGGTTTAAATACTTATTAAACTTAATAGATCCGAAGTTAAGATGGATCTATCTTAATATTACAACAGCAACCATGCAAAAGAGAAATTGCAAACAGCATGAAGCATCTCAAAATGCAAACTTTGCAAAGCCAACAATTGAACAAAGATCCATAGACTAGCCAACAATTGAACAAAGATCCATAGACTACCCTCTGAAACAAATAAATTTGAAATACCCAGTTGCAACATACAAAGCATTTTTATACATTTTCACATGAAATATTTATCATCTGCTGCCACTTTCCTCTCCTTACCTGCTTTGGAAAATAAATACCCTGTCATTACATTTTCTCTTCAGGATCTGCAAAAATTTCTCAAAAGGAACAGATGAATAACAAAGCAGGTTCTTGGCCATCCTCTATCAAAGACAGAGACCTCGCCCGGCCCTTTAGAAAAATAAAACTATGGATTAAATGTAGGCACCAGAGCCCTTAAAGTCTAAAGGTCATTCCCCTTCATGAGAGCAATGCAGGTTAATAGAAAAGCTTATCTTCAGGAAGAGTAAATCTGATGCGAAAAGTAATTATTAAATCTTATTTGACTAGTTATTTTAGCTCAATATTCACTATTTTTATCTCTAGATGTAACGAGGTAACATTGTCACTTTGAAGAATGATTTCCTCATGGGCCCAAAATCATTCTGATAACCTTGACAAGTTCCAGAAGCATTTTGGTCTGAGTTATTGGCATTGATACTGATGTTTTATCTTGCCAGTTTTAAGCTATGTACTGCTCTTCAGTTGTATGGTGATTCTTCTATTGTAATAAATTGGATAAAAAGGAGTTACCGTTTGCACGACTTTGAAGGATCAGTTCAATTGCCTCCACCTATGATTTTCTCTCTTGCGTGCAAATATTTAGAGAGTTAAATGAAGATGCTGATAAGCTTTCAAAGGAGGGGCTTCAAGTTGAGGTGGGTTGTTGTGTGGTTGAAGAAATTAAATAGGTTATACAGTCCTCTTCTCGCGGCAGTTTCTGGTGGTGTTTCATCTTATGTCCATCTACAGGTTCTTCGGTTCAGGGATACTACTTTGTTTAATTCATTTATAATTTCTGTGGCTGGGTTTACCTCGTATCTGTTATCATTATGAAGCAGCATATAGACTGTCTTTTCCCTCGTATTTTTTGTTTGTACTTGGGACTGTATTTTGTCTATTTCAAGCAGTTTAGACACAGTAATGTTTTTCACTAGATGGTTTTTGAATCTCGATACTTAGCTTGTGTGGTCAGACTCTCTGGTAATAAAACTAGAGTTTTTTGGTCTATTCTATTGGCATAGTGCTCTAGAACCTGAAGAATGTAATTTCGATTCTATCTTTGAATGGAAATTATGACATTTTTTTCGAAAATTGAATAAAAATTAAAAATTAAAAATTAAAAAAATATTAATAATAATTCTAGCAGGATTTTTTGAAGGTATACGTTTCCAGATGGTGAATCAAGCTTCAAAAATATCAAGACGAGTGAAAACGACACATTCAAATTAGGCGATTGGATTTAAAAGGGTTGATTTATCATTCCAAACTAGGATTTTATAACAAAATATATTAAAAACTCCTTTACTTTTTTCAGTTGACTGCATCACCAGGGTTCAACCTCAAAAGATTCCTGCAATGAACAGAATTAGCATTGAAGTCCTAAAACCCTATAAAAGAATCAAGCTAAGCAATGAATCTCCGGTAAGTAATTGATCTTTGGGATTAATTTATCAACTAGAAACAACTTAAGAATGCTAGATGAACCTAGAAAGTTAGGAACAGGGATCCTAAAATAAATTATAAGGCCACCATTCACCCTTTGGCTATTTAACCTCGGAAATTTCTAAAACATTTACCATGTCAGAATGAAATTTAGCTCCACGTTCTGTAGAATAAGATCGATCTGTTTCAGGAAGAGAAAATTCTTTATTCAAAAATATAACTGCATCAAGAGAAGTGATGTGCACTCTACAGCAACATATGGATGAGATACTTAACATAACATAATGTTAATAGACTAAATGAAAGAAAAGTTTGAGTTCCTTAATGTATAGAAATAAAAATATATAAAACAGAGTGATATACTATAATAATAAGATAAACTAGCATAAATCCATTTTAAAGAGAGATCTATGCCACGTTCTGTAAAATAAGATCGATCTGTTTCAGGAAGAACCAATTTTTTATTCAAAAATATAATTGCATCAAGAGAAGTGATGTGCACTCTACAGCAACATATGGATGAGATACTGAACATAACATAATGTTAATAGACTAAATGAAAGAAAAGTTGAGTTCCTTAATGTATAGAAATAAAAAATATATGTATATAAAACAGAGTGATATACCATAATAATAAAATAAATTAGCATAAATCCATCTTAAAGAGAGATCTATGCTGATGAAATAAGAAAATGAAAAAAATTTAGTGAACTTTCACTAAATTTCAGTAATGTATACTTTGAGGATAATAAAAACAATAACTTCCCAATAAAACTTATATCCCTTGAGACCAATTAAGACCAACAATCAACACATCAAATTCAATAATAGCTTAGATCCCATACTACAAAGCCTTAATTAAAAAACCTCGGATATACCAACCGTCCTAGACCAAAAGTTAAAGACCTGTAGTTGATAACAATGATCTTAAGGCCTCAATACAGAAAAAAAAACGTTTATGATTCAATTGACAAAAACTCAGTGCAGCGAAGAAATAACTACAAACAAAGTAAATTTTAACACCTCAGTACAATAGACCAGAACTTATGAAATATCCAAATTTTCTTTTGGTACATGAACAAATTATAAACTTAAATTAGAGAAAGAGCAGACATGTCTTCAGGCCTGCATTGCAAGCCAGCCTCAAAGATACATCAACATCAGCCTCAAAGATACATCAGTATACCTATAAGGTACAGAAACAGCAAGGACATTTGAATATCTGGTTTACCAAGGAATAATGCATCCAAGGACTTGAATATCATATAGCTGTTAAAATTGAGTCCTGTGTACTGACACAACGCTTTAAATAAATAAAATTGGACAAAACATTATATTAGAAGAGAAATTAAGTTTACTAATTTCAAAAAAACACCCATCTGCTTAGCTCTTGGTACTTTGGAAAGCTCTGAATCATATGCCAAGATGTCTTGCTACAGACCACGAGAGACCACAAGAAATAATCATATGCCAAGATGTCTTGCTACAGACCACGAGAGACCACAAGAAATCAGTATATTGACCACTAATGACATGATTAATCCAATTTTTCAAACCCTTTATTTCATGGGTTGAAGACTACCGTTAATCATTACTTATCATATCAATTAAACTTTCTCCAATATTCTCAAGAACCTGTTCTTCAACAACCCGTACACCATCATGTGTATTAGCACCCAAATAATCTATCAAAGTGAATATTAGAAATGATCATAAACAAAATTATCAACTAGCCTACTATTCCGATTCTCCTGAGTGAACATTTCATTACATAATACCAATAAATAAATAAACAGCAACGCGCCCACATTCCAAAGTTTTAATGACAAATACTCGACAGGGCCATCTTTCAGAGAAATTTGAAGAAACATAAAACATTCTATCAGAACACAAGAGAAAATATAAAGCGAAAGCCCTCGAAATCTCGCATCTCATTATCAAGGACCATCAAATCAATCCTGCAGGCTTTATAAAACATAAAACTATTATCATAAAAACAAATTGGATCTTGGCAGACTCACCATCATAGTTTCCATCGATGACTCGGCTGGAATCGTTATAATTATCCATGGAAATAGCAATGATGCTCGGCATGAAATTCAAGATCTTCTCACAGAAAACAGTTTTCCCCGCACCAGAAGGCCCGGCCAATCCCACCAACATGACCCCCTCGTTCTTCTGCGTAAGGAGCTGGCATGCCCTGATAAACAGATAAAAACCCTTCTCGAACGACAAAGACTCGGGAATCGGAGCAATTTCATATCTATCACGGTCCTTCCTCTTCACGAGCTCGAGCTGGTTCTTCAAAAGCCCACCGCCCTTCCTGTGACTCGAACGAGCCGAAACCTTCAATGACGAATCCATCGCCATTATACTCGATCTCAGATAATATATATATACAGAGTATATAGATATATATATTGCTATGTATTTATACTCTAAATGTTATATGGCGCAGGGCTAGAGAATTGAAGAGTATGGAAAACAATCGATTGTAATGTGCGAGGGGGCGTGAAACGAAAAACCCATCTATAAAATGGGGAAAAAATTCAGAGCCGCATGCGAATAACTGAGCCAACGATGTTCCGGACTGCCGATCTCGGCACCGGTTTTTATTTCTCTTTTCTCCTCAGTCTCGGGCGAATCTTGTTTGTGACTATAAGAGCAAATTCTGAGTTGTTACTGGATTCGATCTCTGGATGAGGTCGAGTATTGGCTTCATTAACAGTTTTCGCAGTAAAATCGGGAGCGGGGTGCAAGTTCTCCTTCGGTTCTTTGAAGGCCGGAACGGTGAATAAAAGGAAGGGCGGGAAATAGAAATTAATTACCCTAATTAACCTATTTAACCCTAATAATATAACTAATATTGTGTTTTGTAATAAGCCAATTTGTTCTCTTTTATGGAAGTAGCGGTTGTTCGGCTTTGGGTTCGCCTGAGATTTTTTGGGCTTACGTGGCAACTATATTTAGTTCCATAAAAGTGGAGATTTATCTGGAGATTTCACTGGATTTTTTTAATTCTGAGGTGGCAAAAGGCTCAGTGAGCTGGCGTGGTTTACACTTTTCAATGGTCAATTTGGAAGTTAGTTTTT
Organism: Pinus albicaulis; assembly: GCA_034641835.2. NCBI lineage: Eukaryota > Viridiplantae > Streptophyta > Pinopsida > Pinales > Pinaceae > Pinus > Pinus albicaulis. The sequence continues at coordinate 630,169,475 of CM076571.1, forward strand.
CTACAAAATTCTCATTGATGTGTTAACATCTTCTTTTGAGTTAAAAGTGGTTTTTGAGTGTAGGTTGGTTTTGATTTGTAGTTGTTATGTGATGTTACATTTATTTTATTACTATAATAATTTATTTTTATATTTTTTATTTTTTATTAAGTGTTTTTCCATAAAAAAAAATTATGTTTTTTACATTTGAAATTATTATTTAAAATAAGATGTTATGTTTTACATTTGAAATTATTATTTAAAATAAGATGTTATGAAAAATTCAATGGGTTTATTTTTTTAAGAAAAGAAAAATCATGAGTGAATTTGGTTTATGATGGGGAAAAGAAAAATCCACATAGTGAAGTAGGTTTATAATAGTATGATTTATATTAATAGTTTTGTTAATTGGATGTTGACTTTAAGATGCAAGTTCTTGAATTGGTGTAAGAAGATTTTTTTTGTGGTTGTTGACTTGAAGATGCAAGTCCTTGAGTTGGTGTAAGAATATCTTCTCTAGTTGTAGAATTAATTTTATTTATTGACATTATAGGCACATGTAGATGTTGTGAATAATCTTGTATATATAACCATTATAAAATAGATATATTTTTTAATGTATTGCTCTCGTAAATAAAATCACTAATTTGAAAATAGACTTTAGATTATAAGTCTTCGAGTTGATGTGATAACATCTTTCCTTACTAAGGTATTAATATTATGATGTCACATGCTAGCTATCTTGTTATAGTGGTGTATTGTTATGTCGGTGTTGTATTCCACATTAATGTTGGTTTTCTTTTTCTTACTTTGAATTTAATATTGATGAAAGTTTCAATGTTATGTTTGATGACTTTCTTTGCATTTTCTTTTTAAAATAGTGGTTGGTAGATTTATATTAATTAAATAAATAAGTAAATTGTAGGAAAGCTACAAAGACATTGCAACCACAAATGATTAAGAGATGTACAACTATAGCAAATATCTTTGCTATCTATGTGTCAACACCCTAGCTTAATGATGTCCCGTGACAAAATAATTCAATGTTTCTAAGAGTTGTACATTCTACAAAGTAAACTAGATAACGGTAATTAACTTACAAAACATGAAAACTAACAAAAGGCATGTCTACCTGCCACTTCTTCTAGTGTTGTGTTTCATGTTTATGAAGCTAGCTACTCAATTCTATTACATCATCAAGTTGATGCATTGTTGTTTCCTCATTCAACTTGCCACAATTGGAATTCACTAATTGGACTTGGTTTGATGCCCCTCGATGATCCCCCTTTCTCATGTTAATCATTATAGTCTATAGCATTTTACACTCCACTTCCAAGAAATCCATTTAATGTTTTCGTTGTACAAGTGTGCCCATAAGTGTTGCGGCCTAAGTTACTACGTTTTATTCATTCTCATGAATCTTTGCATTTGCTATGAAGATTGATGCACTAGTGGCCTAGATGGCTTCTTCGCGGTTCTTCAAAGTCCTCCTAATATCCCTCAACTCTTAAAAATCCATTATGAGGTGACGAAGAGAACATCAATTCCCCTAAACACCACAAAATGGTCCACACCTAGATCTAGCAAAAAATGAGTTACTAAAGAAAGGAAACATTAATAAAAAAATTGTCACACTAAAGAGAATAGGAGGCATCCGTTATAATTCAAAAGAATAGACCTCCACTTGGAAAACTATGAACAAAACCAATTAGGAAACACAAAGAACATACCACTACCCAAAATCATAAAACTAAAAATGAGCTTGTGCCTTCCCATAACCAAGAACAAATTCAAATACACCATTATGACATTACAAAAATAAATAAATAAATAAATGGAATTTGAAGTGAATTGGACCAACATAACTTCCTAGAGAAAAACCAAACTCAACAACTAAGAGCTCTCCAAACCTAAATTCCAAAGGAAATGTAAAGTCATAACCCCAACGCCAACACATGTCTTGCCAAGGCTCTTGCAAACTAGTGTTGTGTCCTCCATAGTGTCATCTAATTAATCCCATTGTAATTGAGAATAACATTATTCCCAAATACATGATTATGTGACTACATCATTAAGGTTATGTGATAAAGAGCCTTTGTCTCATTTCATAACCACTCTTGTGGTACAATCCCTCGCACTGAGCAATGTCAGAGTTTAACTCCTTCAAGCATGGCTTAAACATCATGTTGATATTATGGAATGGGTAAAGTAACTTGGTGTTTTTTTATAAGCAATAAAACTACCATACAAATTTCATCAATAATCTCCATATATCATTAGACTTCTAAGTTTGTACAATTGTGCTATCAATTTGGACTGTTATATGGCATGAGTAAACATACATGTTCTATTAGTTTACTCAATGGCATGTTGTAACACCCTCCTCCCACACTTACCCGAGTTCATTGGTCCACCGAGGTAAATATGTGACGAAGAGTTACTATGATATTACTCAACCTCCTAGGTACAGTTAAGGAAGTGGAATCGACAGAATAAAACTCCACCAACCTTCCTTGGGAGCTACAGGAACCCCAGAAGCCAAAAAACCACTCCAGGTACCCAAGCCCTAAGTTAACTTTATTTTTCACTGACTTAGGCTCTCAGTCATTTGCATAACAAGGCAAGCCAATGACTGTAAGCCTCCAGTCGTAAGGAGAACCTACTTGCCAACGACTGCAAACTAAATTACTCAGTTTTGTGCATGCGACCCCAAGATTTGAGCCACTTTTTCAAGGCTAGGATCCTGACCTCTGCCTAGAACTTGATAGAACTTTCGGAAATGATAAATGACACCAAGACAAAGCCTTTAACACAAAACTTGATCAATAACTTGACCTAACCAGCCCTAACCATGACAAACATTTCATCAAACACATTGTGAACATACAATCTACATGTCATAAATGCATATATGAACATAGGGGTCACATACTTATCTGAGAATCGTTATGAAGGTTTGATGCTTTCTCACAATAATTGCATTATCATCTATTAGGTCATACATTCATTAACCATTCATTTACTAATCAAAACATGATGATATCCATAACTAAATTCTATCATAAAATCATGGTTATAACCAGCATATAGCCAGAATAATAGCAATGATAGAACATCCATAAAATCCACACAATAATAAGTATAAATACTCATGAAATACAAGAGGAAAATAGCTCTTATTAACATATGCAAAACCAACCAAGTCAGGGACGTCCACGTACCACCTTACCGTAGATTGGGTTGAACCAAATCTCTATTTTAGCCAATCACCCCCATGTCATATTCCAAGATTGGATGTGGGATCTCATGGAAATAACTAACCAAAACCAAACCAGGGCTTCCAGATACCAAACCACCTCAACCCTTAACTAATGATTCCACCTCATAGTTGGACATCACTAACCATCACCGGATCGGTCTCTACTCAAGTTGTCTAGGGCTCTAGAGTGTTTGTTTCAATCTAAATCCAGGACTAGTAACTCAACCCACAGTTGTTGGAGGGCTCCAAAGCGTTTGTCCAACCAAGCCTCTAGGACTAGTAATTCAACCCACCAAGGGATCTAGAGCGTTTGTCCAACCAAGGTTTCCATGACTAGTAACTTAACCCAAGTTGTTCCAAGGCTTCCAAAGCGTTTGTCCAACCAAGGCTCCAGAAACTAATAACTCAACCCACATCCATAAGGAACATGAGAACCAACTATAAAACAAATGGGAGAACCCACAACACCATGGCTATCTAGGAAAAGGAAAGGTTAGACAAAACCACTGTCCATCAAAGCAATCCTCTGTGCCAATGAAAAATCATAACCAAATAACCACATTCATATGCCATGCATGCCAAAACTAGCAAGGAAATTGTACATGCAACTCGGTACCTACAAAGCAAACCGTTTAGCTATTGATCTCATTGTCCTCTTGTGCTTTCTTGTTTTCCTCTTCCTTCTTTCTTCAAATCCAAAAGTATGCCAAGATCCTCCAAGAAACTCTAAGTGTGCAAGAGTATGAGAGATAGAATAGAGCTCCAAGCTAAAACTGACAAAAGGTTGTACTGGAAAAAGTTGTGAATTGATCCTCATAAGCCTTTTTATCATTGAGACCTCTATTTTCTTCATTTTCCTCTATTTTTCCTTCAATTTTCCTCACATGCAATTTTGTGACCTTCAACCTTCCTTTTCTCTTATTTTCCTTTATTTTCATAAATAAATTCCAATTAATACCTCTTTGTCTTTGCCAATTTCCATAGTCATTTATTAATCACAAGTGATCCCCATCGCTATGTTTTTTCCCAACATTTAGCTTGGAATACATGTCCCATGACCTTGGTCTTATTTTGTCTTTATTAACTTTATTACATGGATTTTTAACCGGGGTTGTTACACATGTTAGTAGCTACAAGTTAGATGTTGTATTTTTTTCCACAAAGTAATACAAATCTCTGACTAGCTTAACAAACAAACAAAAAGTCTAAAAGAAAGGCGCACGCATAATATTTGTAGAGTGGCCATCTTGCCTAATGGAAGTGATGCATGTACTTTGATCAAAATCCAACAAACTTTGGAATGGTTATCCACGATGTTTTTTATGTTCCTATAGATGTGATAAAAAGAGAAATGTGAGAAGCATGTCAATTACATTTATATATCATTATAAAGGGTGTGTGAGGTGAAGTTTTTTATTTGAGCTTTCTTTCTAATCCATTTGACCACCAAGAGAGATTCACCATAAAATTATATTTATTGGATCATATGTTCTTGGAGCTAGCTGCAAAATTAACTCAAGTGTCATTTGTTCACAAAAGTTGTTATATTTCTTCCCAATACCCACGTCGAGGCATGTATAATGTGTGGAGGAGAGTTGTAAGATTCCACCTACACCTCCTTTGCAAGAATTTCCTTGCAAGCCTCCATGAAGGTATGCCCAGGGGATATTCTTATTAATTATATCTTTGAGTTCATGTGTAAAATATTTTTCCTCGACATGTGAACAAGCATTTAAGATTTTGAGACACTGAACAACATATGTGAGAGGGATGGTCTCATTTCCTTCGAGTAAGATGAAATTCCTAAGAAGCCAAATTTCCTAAGTATTTAATCATGTTAATAACCCCCTCTTTAAGAGGGTGGCTTTATTAGCAAAATGTTCTAGCAAAAACTAATATTAGAAAAGCTAAGCATCTATTTTTTAACATGATCTAGTATTGAATCTAGAGTATGATCATCAACAAGAATCGTTGAAACCATTTTGCCAATAATGAGCTTTGAGTCCCCTACAATGTTCAAAGAGTTAATATTAGCTTTAATGTCTAACTTTATCCCTTGTATTAATGTGTAAGCTTCCACCAAATTATACAATGCAATGTCGAGACCCCAAGCATAAATTAGTGTTGTGTTCCTCCAAGGTTTATAAAACCCCCTCCTACACCAACCTTTTTGCATTATGGTTGTTGTCTATGTGATATTTTTTATCACAAGCTACACATAAATACCATAAAAGCATATCATTATGATGAGATTTTGTTCCATTGATTTGTGAGACATTACATGCATTAAGATTTTTGTTGATTTAAAATTTCTCTTTGAGATGTTAGTCTCGAATTCCTTGATAATAACATTCCTAGTGGTTTGGATATCATGCCTCGTGGTCCCTTTCTAACCTGGTCTATGATCTATATAACAAGTCAATGTTTCACTCCATATTAACATAATTATTTTTATTTTGTTATTTTTATTATTGTTAAGAGATTTACACATCACTAAACATCTTTTTAAGGATACATGAATTGTTATTAACTAGCATTTATCTTAGAAGGCATCATTTTTAACTTAATTGTTTGTTTGTTTGTCATGCATCCTAAACCCTATGAATACTTTGCAATTTTAACTTCCTCGGGGCTTTAAAGCATCCTTCCCTAAATTTAAACTTTGATAAATATAAAATCATAAAATAATAAATTGATAAGTTTAATACTCTCTCTCTATATATATATTTCATCCATCTTAAATGATAAAACACTTCACTTTTATTACTTTTGTTATAGTGAATTATCCATAATTTCAATTAGACGAAACACTCTATATGTTACCTTTCCAAAAAATATATAAACCATAGGTCAATCTTAATTTACATGAATTATGATTTATGATCAAACTCATAAGCATTCCGATCACCTTAGAACACTTGGATCACCTTCTCAAAGGGATTTTAAATTTTGGTTTAAAAAATGAAAAAGTTAACAATAAAACTTTTATTATTCTATCTTGTATTATTTGAGGAAATTTTAGGTATTAAATTTTATTTATAAATTATTTTATTGTTGTTTTTTTTGTTGAGAGGTACTTTACATTTTAATAGAAGAAGAGGTTGTCATATAACATTACATTTAAAAATAATAAAATAATACTTATATCAACAAATTTTAAAATATTAATAACAAACAAATAATGTCTACTATAAACAATATATTTGATTTATGTCTTAATTTTACATCAAATTTTATATAAAAATAAAGTAATTGACATTAAAAAAGGAAAATTTTACTTTTTGGTGAGAGATATGTAATTCTTTCACTACTCGATATAGAGTTGACAAATAACATGTAAAAATAATTATTCATACTACATGATGTGTAGGTCATTTTATATTCATAACATTGAAAACAATAACACCAAAATATTTTTACTAACAATTATAAATAACATAATTAGAAATTTGTAATTGTTTCATGTTTAATATGGAGTTGGCATGTACCATATTAAAAAGGAGAGAGAGAGAGAGTATTTTCAAAAATATATTAATAACAAAAATAATTCTATACATTATACAAAATAAGTGAAAATTAAAAATTTATTATAGTTAAAACATTTTATTAGTATGTTGTTCACAACTAGCATAGATCCATCTTAATTGAAGATCTACGAAGAGTCTAGACTAATCAAATCTCTAGCTATGCAAACCTTTCCTCAAATTTTGCAATCAAAAATAGATTTACATCTTGAAAATTTTGATCTCTTTACACATAGTAGATTTAGAGTTAATATGAATCTATATAATTAAATATAATTCATCCAAATAAAAATATGTCATTTTAAAAAGCCAAAATTTTATAAAAACTACATAAAAAATTTAAACTTTAAATATTTTAATTAAAAATACTATCAAACACTTTTATAATTTACATATAAAAAATTATCATAATTTTATTAAAAATACAAAAATTAAAAATTTACAATATTTATTATAAATATTATTAAACATTTTATTAATTTGCATATTAAAAATATAAAATCTTTAAAAAATTGAATATATTTCATAATTTACCTCTTAAAACATAATGAAACAATGTAAAAATAAACTTCCATACTTTAAATTTTACTTTATATCATTTAATTTTTTTTCCATATAAATATATTATTAAAAAATAAATAAATATGTTATTAAAAAATAATATATATTAATAAAGATAACTATATTAAAATTTAATATTAATATTATTATAAATTTTTTTGATAATTCTAAAATATATAATTAATAAAATATTAATGTAATAATTATTATTATCTAATTTTAAGGTCACAATCAAGTCAAACACCAAATTGGTGTATGGGACCCTCATGTTTGTGGGACAAGGGACTCACATGACACTAAATTGGTGTATGAGACCTCCTTGTTTGTAGGACAAGGGATCTACATGACACCAAATTGGTGTATGAGACCCCCTTGTTTGTGGGACAAGGGACCCACCTCCGCGGAGCGATTTGACTACTAAGTCTACGAAGGCATACATACTCTACCCCCTTTGATTTTGAATCTATAACCTTTTAAGAAAAAACGTGTACTCTTAACTATTAGACCGCTCAAATTATATATATCAATATAATGATGATGATAAACATTATCAATATCTAAACATATAAAATTATATAATAATATTCGTAAACTAATTTATTTATATGAAAAGTTGCTCCTTCATGTGAAAGTTCAAAAAATTTAAATAAAATATGTAAAATTATATAACAATATTTATAAACTAGTTTATTTATATAAAAAGTTGCTCCATGTGAATGAAATTATGTGAAAGCTCAAACAATTCAAAAAATAAGCATACCATAGACAACCTTTGCTCCATGTGAATGAAATTATGTAAAAGTTTAAACAATTAAAAAAATAAAAAATTATGTGAAAGTTCAAACAATTCAAAAAAACAAGCATACCATAGGCAACCTTTGCTGTAAAAGTTTAAACAATTAAAAAAATAAAAAACCATAGGCAACCTTCTCACTAAATAAGTTAATTAAAATTTTTTCTATTAGTTAATTAAACTGTATTCCAATACTTTTGTATTAAAAAAACTCAATTTCTACATCGTGATAAACCATGATAGAAAATTTCATGTTATAATTTTTGAGTTGCAGGTGGAATTGAATCCTTATATGTTTACTATTAATAGGAAATGTCGAGGAACTTTCCTCCATCAAAATTTAAATGTTGGAGGGCCATTTCCACATTAGTCTTTCATAAGAAAAGTTAACAAGGCTGATTTGATTATAAATAAACCCTATTCGAACTCACATTATATATGCATATATTGTTCAAAGGTCAATGCAATTTAGTTGGGGATAGTGTAAATAGTTGAGCTGTTAGATGTAATCATATGATATACTATTATTTGAACGAAGCACTATATGACATAGGGTGAACTTTGTCATCACTGATGATATAAGATTTTTGGTCAAATAGATTGTATACTTTATTTTATTCATTTCAAAATTTCGAGGAAAGAGCGGGCTGGGTTGGATTGAGTTAGGTTGAATTAAAGTTGAAATTTGAAATTAAATATGGTGAATTTGAAATTGTGTGAATATTGTTGTATTTATTATCTTTTATATATTTATAATTAGATTATTATTTTAAAAATATATTATTTAATTTTATAGGGAGGGATTGAAGATGGAATTTATTTTGGAGATATTTTTAAAGGGTGTTCAAACTCGATCGAGTATCGCACAATTGCGGTGATAAGCATTCTATTGTAGGTGGATTGGTCTTTTTCCATCTAATAAACACTCTAGCTTCAACCTAGGCTCAATCTAGTCATATAATAATAATAATAATAAGTGATTAAAGGTAGATTCATGAACATTTAAATGGGTTTCTTTAAACTTAATATGAAAATTAATGTGGGATACAATTTTTAGAGTATATAAATATGGTTTTTTTTTAAAAGATTCAATTTTAATCTTAGACGAATGGGTCCTAAAAAAAGGTCTCATGTTAGGAGGCAAAATTTTCATGAATTACTAAGGAGGAAAATTGGAAATCCTTTTGGTGAAAAGATTTGAAGATGGGTCGCCATTGGGCATTAATGTTGGTCTTCTTTTTCATACTTTGAATTTAATATTGACGAAAGTTTCAATGTTATGTTTGATGACTTTCTTTGCATTTTCTTTTTAAAATAGTGGTTTGTAGATTTATATTAATTAAATAAATAAGTAAATTGTAGCATACTACAAAGACATTACAACCACAATTGATTAAGAGATGTCCAACTATAGAAAATATCTATGTTATTTATGTGTCAACGCCCTAGCTTAATGATGTCCCGTGACAAAATAATTCAATGTTTCTAAGAGGTGTACATTCTACAAAATAAACTAGATAACGATAATAACCTTACAAAACATGAAAACTAACAAAAGGCATGTCTACCTGCCACTTCTTCTAGTGTTGTGTTTCATGTTTATGAAGCTAGCTACTAAATTTTATTACATCATCAAGTTGGTGCATTGTTGTTTCCTCATTCAACTTGCCACAATTGGAATTCACTAATTGGACTTGGTTTGATGCCCTTGGATGACCCCCCTTTCTCATGTTAATCACTAAAGTCTATAGCATTTTACACTCCACTTCTAAGAAATCAATTTAATGTTTTTGTCGTACAAGTATGCCCATAAGTGTTGCAGCCTAAGTTACCACTTTTTATTCATTCTCGTGAATCTTTGCAATTGCTATGAAGATTGATGCACTAGTGGCCTAGATGGCTTCTTCGTGGCTCCTCAAAGTCCTCCTAATCTTCCTCAACTCTAAAAAATCCATTATGAGGTGACAAAGAGAACATCAATTCCCCTAAACACCACAAAATGGTCCACACCTAGATCTAGCAAAAAATGAGTTACTAAAGAAAGGAAACATTAATAAAAAAATTGTTACACTAAATAGAACAGGAGGCATTCATTATAATTCAAAACAATAGACCTCCACTTAGAAAACTATGAACAAAACCAACTAGGAGACACAAAGAACATACCACTACCCAAAATCATAAAACTAAAAATGAGCTTCTGCCTTCCCACAACCAAGAACAAATTCAAATACACCACTATGACATTACAAAAATAAATAAATAAATAAATGGAATTTGAAGCGAAATTGGACCAAAATAACTTCCTAGAGAAAAACCAAACTCAACAACTAAGAGCTCTCCAAACCTGAATTCCAAAAGAAATGTAAAGTCATAAACCCAACGCCAACACATGTCTTGCCAAGGCTCTTGCAAATTAGTGTTGTGTCCTCCATAGTGTCATCTAATTAATCTCATTGTAATTGAGAATAACATTATTCCCAAATACATGATTATGTGACTACATCATTGAGGTTATGTGATAAAGAGCCTTTGTCTCACTTCATAACCACTCTTGTGGTACAATCCCTCGCACTGAGTCATGTTAGAGTTTAACTCTTTCAGACATGGCTTAAACATCGTGTTGATATTATGGAATGGGTAAAGTAACTTGGTGTTTTTTTATAAGCAATAAAACTACCATATAATTTCATAAATAATCTTCATATATCATTAGACTTCTAAGTTTGTACAATTGTGCTATCAATTTGGACTAGTTTTATGGCATAAGTAAACATACATGTTCTATTAGTTTACTCAATGGCATGTTGTAACACCCTCTTCCCATTCTTACCCGAGTTCATCGGTCCACCAAGGTAAATATGTGACGAAGAGTTACTATGATATGACTCAACCTCCTAGGTACAGTTAAGGAAGTGGAATCGACAGACTAAAACTCTACCGACCTTCCTTAGGAGCTACAGGACCCCCAGAAGCCAAAAAACCACTCCAGGTACCCAAGCCCTGAGTTAACTTTCTTTTTCACTGACCTAGGCTCTCAGTCATTTGTATAACAAGGCAAGCCAGTGACTGTAAACCTCTAGTTGCAAGGAGAACCCTACCTACCAACAACTACAGACTAAATTACTCAGTTTTGTGCATGCGACCTCGAGATCTGAGCCACTTTTTCAGGGTTAGGATCCTGACCTTTGCCCATAACTTTATAGAATTTTCGAAAATTATAAATGACACCAAAACAAAGCCTTTAACACAAAACTTGATCAATAACTTGACCTAACCAACCCTAACCATGACAAACATTTTGTCAAACACATTGTGAATATACAATCTACATGTCATAAATGCATATATGAACATAGGGGTCACATAGTTATATGATAATCGTCATGAAGGTTTGTTGCCTTGTCACAATAACTCGATTATCATCTATTAGGTCATACATTCATTAACCATTCATCTACTAATCAAAAATTTTTAAGATCCATAACTAAAGTTTGTCATAAAATCATGCTTATAACCATCATATAACCATAATAATAACAATGATAGAACATCTATAAAAGCCACATAATAAGAAGTATAAATACTCATGAAATACAAGAGGAAAATAGCTCTTATTAACATATGCAAAACCAACCAAGTGAGGGACTTCCACGTACCACCCGACCATAGATTGGGTTGAACCAAATCTCTATTTCAGCCAATCACCCCCATGTCATATTCCAAGCATGAATGTGGGATCTCATGGAAATAACCAACCAAAACCAAACCAGGGCTTCCAGAGACCAAACCACCTCAACCCTCAACTAGTGATTCCACCTCACAGTTGGACATCACTAACATCACCGGATCGGTCTCTACTCAAGTTGTCTAGGGCTCTAGAGTGTTCGTTCCAATATGAATCCAAGACTAACCCACAATTGTTGCAGGGCTCCAAATAGTTTGTCCAACCAAGGCTTAAGGACTAGTAACTCGACCCACCAAGGGATCAAGAGCATTTGTCCAACCAAGGTTTCCAGGACTAGTAACTTAACCCAAGTTGTTATAGGGCTTCCAAAGTGTTTGTCCAACCAAGGCTCCAGAAACTAACAACTCAACTGACATCCATAAGGAACATGAGCACCAACTATAAAACAAATGGAATAACCCACAACACCATGGCTATCTAGGAAATGGCAAGGCTAGACAAAACCACTGTCCATCAAAGCAATCCTCCATGCCAATGACAAATCATAACCAAATAACCACATTCATATGACATGCATGCCAAAACTAACAAGGAAATCATACATGCAACTCGGTACCTGCAAAGCAAACCGTTTTAGCTATTGATCTTGTTGTCCTCTTGCGCTTTCCTATTTTTCCTTTGCCTTATTTCTCCAAATCCAAAAGTATGCCAAGATCCTTCAAGAAACTCTAAGTGTGCAAGAGTATGAGAGATAGAATAGAGCTCTAAGCTAAACATGACAAAAGGTTGCACTGAAAAAAGTTGCAAATTGATCCTCATAAGACTTTTTATCATTGAGGCCTCTATTTTCTTCATTTCCCTCTATTTTTCCTTCAATTTTCCTCACTTGCAATTTTGTGACCTTCAACCTTACTTTTCTCCTATTTTCCTTTATTTTCATAAATAAATGCGAGTTAATACATCTTTGTCTTTGCCCATTTCCATTGTCATTTATTAATCACAAGTGATCTCCATCGCTATGTTTTTTCCCAACATTTAGCTTGGAATATGTGTCCCATGACCTTGGTCTTATTTTGCCTTTATTAACTTTATTACATGGATTTTTAACTCAGGTTGTTACACATGCTAGTAGCTACAAGTTAGATGTTAATTTTTTTTTTCCACAAAGTAATACAAATCTCTCACTAGCTTAACAAACAAAAAAAAGTCTAAAAAGAAGGTGCAAGCATAATATTTGTAGAGTGGCCATCTTTCCCAATGGAAGTAATGCATGTACTTTGATCAAAATCCAACAAACTTTGGAATGGTTATCCATGATGTTGTTTATGTTCCTATAGATGTGATACAAAGAGAAAATGTGAGAAGCATGTCAATTGCATTTATATATCATTATAAGGGGCGTGTGAGGTGAAGTTTTTTATTTGAGCTTTCTTTCTAATCCATTTGACCACCAAGAGAGATTCACCAAAAAATTATATTTATTGGATCATATGTTCTTGGAGCTAGCTACAAAAGTAAATCAAGTGTCACTTGTTCACAAAATTTGTTATATTTCTTCCCAATACCCACATCGAGGCATGTATAATGTGTGGAGGAGAGTTGTAAGATTCCTCCTACACCTCCTTTGCAAGAATTTCCTTGCAAGCCTCCATGAAGGTATGCTTAGGGGATATTCTTATTAATTATATCTTTGAGTTCATGTGTAAAATATTTTTCCTCGACATGTGGACAAGAATTTAATATTTTGAGACACTCAAAAACATATTTGAGAGGGAGGGTCTCAATTCCTTCGAGTAAGATGAAATTCCTAAGAAGCTGTTGACAGGAAAATATGTCCGGCCAACAGTAGGGGATCTCCCCGGTAGAAAGTCCCAATTAGACTTTAAACCGTTTGGAGTAGGGATCCCGTCCGGGGTGTGGGTCCGGCTACCGCTTAAATGACTTTCTCTTCGGTCTCGAACAACCTGATTGAATCTGCAAACATACACTCATTCACATGATACAGAATACATGGCTGATGTATCAAACCAATTTATGACACTGTGCGTAGCAAGGTAATAGAAGAAATGCATACGCCCATGAAGTGTCGTTAGCAACACATCTATGGGACAATGCATGCAAGATAATCTGACCACCAAAGAAACAGTTCTTAATGGCGAGAATATCCCTTAACTCTCCGAAAGATATAACGAGATGCTAATAAAACAGTTCATTAACATTCATCATACGAGTAAATAGCAAACTTTGAGTATCATCAACACAATCACAGATAGCTATGGAGCATGAATGATACTATTAATAACACAGATTCATTAATCAAACGATATTCTGAAACTGTACGCAGAATACACACAGTGTTATCACAGCTAAACACATCATCCAATCAAAGGGGTTTTAACAAGTATTTGTATTACATATGTCAAGAATATGGTTCTTCAATTACAATGCAATATTGCTCTTCAGTCCACCAAAGAGAAGCCTTTTCTATGTGCCCCACAGGGGTATTTATAGATTCAAGAAACGCCCTTATGGCCTTCCAACGCTTCAACTTCCCGATGGTTCAGCTTCCCTGCGACCTTTTCCGAACATGCGACCTGAAACCAGAAGATTGCGACCTGAAGATTTGCGACCTGCGACTTGGGCGCAGGTGCGACTTGCGACCTGGGGAACAAAATGCGACCTGCGACCCAGCAGTTAAACTATGGAGGTGGTCGCGTAATGGAGAGGTCTGGAGCGTCTATCTTCTTCTCCTTGAGGAAGTCTTGCCAGGCCCGGTAATCCGCTGCTATAGGGGAGACTAGAGAGGTTTCTTCTTTTAACCGATGCGCACATTCCAAAGCATTCGGTATCAGAGTCTCCTTCTTCTGGGAAATCTGGATGGATAGGGAGGCAAGCTTGGTATAAATTTGTACTGGAGTGACAAGCAGCTGGTTTAGGTTCTCTTGTGATGCCTCAAATTCTGGTGCGGCAGCAGCTTGTCTCAAGGGTTGCAGAAAGGACTGAATTTCCTGATCTACTTGCTCCCAGTCTTTAGTTTCGTCCAGTGCCCCCAACGACGGAATGTGATGAAGAGCGTTCATGGAGTCTATATCACTGATCAGGTGATTATATGCAGACACCACCTTGTCCAAGTCTTTGACCAGCTTGTCTTTGGATTGCATCTTCATCCGGATTTGTACTTTGGCATCTTGTGTGTGACCCCAATCCTTCTTAGGCACATTTTCGGGAGCTTGCTGGTACTGCGTTGTCCAGTTTATCATTTTGTCTAAAGCTGCCGAGGCCTCCTTGAGCTGCTCATGCTTCACTTTGGTTTCCGCTCGTGCCTCTGCTAATGGGGCCACTGTTTGTTTTAGGGCGAGCATTTCTCTGTATACTTGCTGCATGGTCGTCTCCAATATGTCACATTCTTTCATGACTTCAAGTGGGACTTCATTGACTTGGGAAGGCTTTCCTTGGAGCTGTCGCACTTCACTCTCCAGTACTGCTTTCTCTTGTTCCGTTGCTTTTAGCCTGTTTTGTAGGGAGATAATCTCCCTGCTCATTCTAGTGACATTTTCCTCCGTAGCTGCGGCAAAGGCGGTACCTGCTGATGCTATCATTACAGGGTTAGTCCTTGTATCTGGGACTATGTCCTTTCCAGTGGCGACCGTAGATATGGCGGAATGGCTTTACGCCAAGGCTTTTCTTCTCTCTTGCCGTATTTTGAAAGAGAATTGGTCAAATGTCAATCTAGTCAGGTCGAAGACCTCTTCTTCTTGTTCCCTGGGAAAATCGTCATCAGGGAGGATACTTTTCTTGCCACTCGGAGGAATGTCCAGGGGAGATATGTTGATATCATCTATCAATTCATCCTCTCTATCCTGTGTTTGTCCTTTTTCTTTCTCCTTTTGCCGGCGTTCGGCTTCTGCTTTGTCATGTTCCTCCTTCTTCCTGCGTTCTGACTCTGCTTCTGCTTCCTTTTCTGCTTTTCTCTTTCGCTCTGCTGTGGCGGCTTGTTCTGCCTTCTTTTGACGATCGACTTTGTCAAGCTCTTATTTAAGTGCTTGTTCTGCCGCTGCCTGTGCTTCCTTTTCCTGTCTTTCCTTTTCCTCAGCCTGTTTCTTTTTCCGTTCTGTCTTGGCATCTTTCTTACGTTTCTCTTCATCCTCCTTCATTTTCTTTTCCTCTTCCTTCTTGGCTTGGGCTTCTGCTGCCCTTTGCTGATCCGAGGTGTCAGGCCCTATACTGGTCCGTGTTCTTTTATCTTTGGAGGAAGAAGCGCCTCCCAGTTTATGGCTCCTATCTTCTAAATTCTGGTGATCCTCTTCTTCTTGGTCAGAGTCGATCCCCGGAGCTAGATGCCTGTCTGCGTTGTACCAGTTTCTTCTTTCGTCCTCTGCCGGGCGCTCGACATGCTGATAACTCCATCTAAAATTGGCCCTTTTACAATGCTCAGGAACTATCCTGACTGGGTCATAAGTTCGGCAATCCAGATTTCTGAAGTGGTAACTTTTTATCTCTTCCCCTTCATGCCCTACTTCTCTGAAGTCCTTGACTGTATAAGCACCAATGGTGAGGGGTAAAGCGGGCCAAGGTTTCTTCTTCCCTTTGGAAAGGACATTGGAGAAGCCCGAGGTCATCTGGAAACATACCTCCTGCATGAGCACCTTATCGGTAATAAACTTAGGGAGAGCATGTGGTGCTTTGAATGAGCCAAATACTCGGATGATTGTAAATTCAGCGAATGGAAACCAGTGTGCCACCTGACCTAGTGTCTCCATTGCTCGCCAAGACATGCAGGGGGTGTCTTGACCAAAGAGTTTCCCGTAAAGGGCGGGAATGAATATATGAGAGATTGGCTCAATATCTGACTTGTACCTGGATTCCCAGAATACCTTGGTCTGCAAATGGATTGCCCGGGTCTGTTCGGAGTCCCAGTTATGTGGCCATCCCTCAACATGCAGCTGGGCACAGACAACATCCAATAAATACGAAGCCATATAAAATTCTGACGGCCCTCCCTCATCTGGGGCTAAAGCTGAAGCCAAATTTGTGTGCATGGAGCCCATTAATATACCAGCCCAATTGAACCGAGTGCCGTGTACTGTTACGTGTTCCATAATGGTTGCCCATGTTCCGTTGAAAGTGGTAGCATCCGAACGTCCGTACACTTTGCACAGCATGGCGGCCACTAACTTATACACCTTCCTCAGACTGGCCACCGGATACTCCTGGTCTTTCTTGATTTTAAATTTATCTGGTTCCGCCCACCATTTTCTGATTGTATCAACCATCGGTACTTCATTTGCGGAAAACCATCTCGGGGTAAAATTTACCTCTGGTTGGGGTAGCGAGTAGTAGACCTGTGCCTTTGAGCTCTCCAACGTTGCAAAAGCTTTACCTCTACTATCTCGAATTGTGAAATTCTTAGGATCCGTCTTCTGTATGATCTAGTCTAACATTTCTGGGCACGGAAAGATGGCGGGATGTGACCCTGCTAGGTGCAATTTGGATTTCTTGACCTTCAGGTATACTTCCCGGTCCGGGAGATCTTCTGGAAACTCATCTTCTGGTATGGCGAACTCACGGTATACTTCATACCACCTAAGGCTGTCCTCCTTTGCGAAGGTGCAAAGGGTGTCTCTGTATATTGGTGGAGGAGATGTTTGTATGTCTGTGTCTGACTCTTCCTCCACCACCTGCCTACTTCTCCTTCGGGATACCCGGTGTGCCATATTGCTAGAGTCGGAGAGGACCGGTACCGTGTCTGCTCTAAATTCACCTGTTGCATTCAAGAAAGAATCCCAGGATGAGAAAGACATGATGATAACGGCTAAATAAAGTCTACACATGCAGAGTTTAATTAATTGTTCTCTGGGGGTCGCAGGATCGCTGATCTACAAAAGAACTTACATGCGACCTCGCGACCTTGCGACTAGGTCGCAGAGTCGCTAACAAGGGGTCGTGCGACCTTGTGACTTTGCGACCGGGTCGCTGGGTCGCAGGTCGCACTTGAGCCTGCCGGGGGGGTTCAAGCGCGCGCAGTTTCGCGGATAATGTCTCTCTAACGGGAAACATACGCGGCTGGAAAGGGTCTAAATGGGAAATAAGGAACAACCGTGAAAAAGTGGGCAAGACACAGGTGACCCGAAGGTTTATGGGAACCAAAACAAGAATAAAACTCAACCCGAAACCCTATCTGCTCACCAGCAAGTAATTAAGACCACGGGGTGGCTAGATTTTAGCAAGAAATGCTGGGAAAGGAAACACAGGGAGGAAATGGCAACTTACCCGGAAGAAAACGCGCCAGCCGACCTGTCAGAGCAATTCCACGATTTTCGCCGCGAGTCACAATGCGACCTAGCGACCTGCCCTTATAAAAAGGAGTCGCACGTGCGAGCAATAAATGAGGTCGCAAGTTGGTAGTTTGCGACCTTGCGACCTCGCGACCTTAAGGTCGCTGGGTCGCAAGGTCGCTGAGTCGCTAATTCCCCATAATACTTCATTTTGCGACCTTGCGACCTTAAGGTCGCTGGGTCGCAAGGTCGCAAATTGCCTGACTTCCGACTCTTGCGACCTGGCGACCTTAGAGATTCGCCGAGTCGCATAGGTCGTAAATCATGGATCCCGACTTAGCGACCTTGCGACCTTAAGGTCGCTGGGTCGCAAGGTCGCAAATTGCCTGACTTCCGACTCTTGCGACCTGGCGACCTGGCGACCTTAGGGTCGCAGAGTCGCATAGGTCGCATGAGTCGCAAATCATGGATCCGCGACTTAGCGCCTTGCTCTTAAAAACTTTACTTGGCTTTTTTCTTCTTTAGTTTCAAAAGGGGCTCCAAAAATTTTGAAGTGTGTGTTATTATTTTTTGTATTTTTGGAGGGTGTTGTAGGAGCTACAACAGAAGCCAAATTCCCTAAGTATTTAATCATGTTAGTAACCCCCTCTTTAAGAGGGTGGCTTTATTAGAAAAATGTTTTAGAAAAAAACTAATATTAGAAAATTTAAGCATCTATTTTTTAACATGATCTAGTATTGAATCTAGAGTATGATCATCAACAAAAATCATTGAAATCACAGATGATTTTGTCACCCTCTCTAGGGATGTACCCCTAGAGTTTCCATTGTATCCATGCTTCAGGACATCTTAATATAGCAAGGAACCTTTATAGTTTGGATTGTCAGTCCAAGAGCTCACTTACTATCTCTTGTTTAAACAAGGAAATTAGTTTTGAATGGGACCAGACTCTCTCAGAAGCTGACACAAAGATAAGAATAGTGTAGGGACATCATGTAAAACTCCAATACAAAGGCATCAGACAATTAAGAGACAGCTTACTGTAAAGAGGGCCAGTTCAAATAATATATCACAGAAATCAAATATCAGGAAGTGAGTGCAGTGAGGAAACATAAGAAGATATTAGTTACCATGAGACTGATACCCAGATACACAACAGAACCACATAAGGGCATACCAATTTATGAATCCTTATATGACAATGGCGTTTTAAAAGCACCCTCCTCATGCAACTAATATAACAGAAAATATGGAAAGAGTGAACATGAACAAGATACCATGACTAGGCCTATTTAAAGCGCTTAACTAATTCCAGAAAGGGCATCAACGAGGATGAATCCTTAATGCAAACTAGTGAGCCACTCGCATTCTAGAACATGATACAAGAAGATAATAAGCATGAAAGAGATATTGTATTAACACATGAGAGAAATTACATACTGTGAGATACCAAAGACCAGAATCCTCATTACAGTTATAACCCCTCCTCGCTGAGACCCTACGGGCTCTGAAGCTTCATACAGAAATATTACAAAAATGTATACAGAAGTCTTCTCGCTGCACAGTTTGCTGACAGAAATCTGGAACCCCCACAATGTCTTATTTATGAGTATTTATAGAACAGATCGAAAATTCTAGAGGAGGAGGTAGATGAAGCACATTTAATGACTCAACTTGAACCAAAATGGCGGAAAACATTCGCGCCCTCCCTATGAATGACTGACTATAATTAAATGTACTTTACAATCTGTATTCAGAAATAAATGCTGGGAGATTAAAATCTCCTTATATACAAGACACAGGTAATAAAATATATACATCTTGCTGCCTGTAGCCGAGCGAAAATCTGCTGCCGTAAGAGACTTGAGATAATCTGTGTTCCTGTACTGTACTCTCGGCCCTTAGCTTTGAATTTGAATTCTGGATCTTAAATGCAGGGCGAATTTCTCTGGAGGGTTCTGTAGCTCCATATCTTAGTCTTCTTTAATGGCTATCACCTCTCCCACCTACCCTCAGCTTCTTCCTTTAATTTCACCAGCAGAATATGTCCTTTGGTATGCTCCTGATCTTTGCAATGGAGGTGGAAAGTTAAAGCGCCTACTAAGTCGTTTTAAAACCCACAAAACATTAGAGAAAATTGACTCGGAGATAGGGAGTGTGGATACGACAGCGGCCATGAAAGCGGTGATACGGACTAGGCGAAATGTTGAGGCGATGCAGGGTGACAGGAAATGCATAAAAATAATGGAGAAATGGAGGGTGACAATGCAGAATACAATGTAGCGACAATGAATTAACGGGGCAAAGGTTCATAACATAAACATTGAAATATGACACATAACCGGAACATATGAATGGTGGAGGAGGAACACGACGCACACTTGGAAATTATGATGACACGAGCGCAGGAGGTGGGACCCAATTCGGAAATCGCAATCGCAAAGCGGAGCGGGGAGACCGGGGTGGCACATTTCGGAAGTTCCGATTGCGATTGAGGGCAGGACTGCGATTGACTCAGGACCGTTCGATCTCAAAACAAGATCAACGACTAAACTTGCATCGGAGGGCAATGAAACGGTGGGCCATGAGCACGATATGGAGATTTTGATCGCGAAGGATGTTTGCAGCAAATTTTAATGGGACCGATGGTCAAAATTTAAATGGAAAGGGAAATATGTACAACATCGGCTCCATCTGGGGACGACATGGGCGTCCTCGGGCATGTCGAGAACACGCAGACCATTCAATATTTCACTCTGCTACTTAATTTCCTCTGCACCCCCACTTCAGGTAATTATTAGCATTCTTTTCCTTTATAAAAATAAAAGCCAAAACAAACTATATACAATATATACAATCAGGCATTCCCATCCTGGGTCAGAATTGAAAATACGGTTTGAGGAATTGGCCATTCACGGGGGCATCGAGCAAATCACCCTGTAAATTTTCTAAAGAAAAGGTGTTGTTTCTTCCCAGCTTCACTATTTTGAATGGCCCAAACCACAATGGATCAAACTTAGCGTGTTTGCCCTTCTCTGCTCTGCGAACATCCCATCTGAGAACCAGGTCTCCAACTTGAAAATTTCTATCCCTTGCACGTTGATCAAAGACATTCTTCATTTTCTCTTGATATTCTATCAATCTCTGATCTACCTGGTTCTGTGTTTCTTCCAATTCTACCAGGTGATTAATTCTTCGGATCATGTCATCTGGTTATTCCTGGTTTTCCTGCATAAAACGTGCCACCGGAAAAGCCAATTGCACAGGAAACACAGCTGCTCTTCCATATACCAGCTCATATGGAGATTTCCCTGTTGCTCTTTTACTGGTTATCCTATTTTCCCATAGAGCAAATTTTAATTAAGAGTCCCAATTCTTCTGATTCTCACTTAATGTTTTCTTCAGGGCCCTCACCAGGGTTTTATTATAAGATTCTGTTAAGCCATTCCCCTGAGGATAGTAAGCTGTGGAGTGAGTCAATGTAATGTTATACCTTTGACAGAACTTTACAAACCTGGCAGACTTGAAAGCCTGCGCATTGTCGGTTACAATTCTCGCAGGGCAGCCAAACCTTGATATGATATTGTCTTCTATAAACTTCATTATTACAGCATCTGTAGCATTTCTGGTCGGTATGGCTTCCAACCATTTCGTGAAATAGTCTGTGGCTGTCAATATCCATTTATGTTGGCCACTTGATGGGGGATGTATCTCTCCTATAAAGTCTAATCCCCATTTCTGAAATGGTTCATTTACATGAATGGGAATCAAGGGCAATGCTGCTAATTTCTGTCTTTCTGCAAACCTTTGGCACTTGTCACATGCCCTGACCCAGGCAAAAGTATCTGAATACAATTTTGGCCAGTAAAAACCAGCCCTCAAGATTTTATGTGTTGTAGCCCTCCAGCTGTAATGTCCTCCACATATCCCCTCATGAAATTCTGTCATTACATTCTGCACTTCATTTTCTGTGAGGCATAATAGCAATACACCTAGAGGGTCTCTCCAATAGAGCTGTCCATTAGAAATTACATATTTCTGAGATTTCATCCTTACAGCTCTGTATTTCACTTTGTCACAGCTCGAAGGGCAGCTGAGTGTTAAAACGTATTCAACTATTTCCTTATACCAGGGGCTAGTTAGATATTTCATGTGTATTTTTTGAGTAGCCATCTCTAGTCCATGTTGCTCTTCTTCTTTTTCTGATTCTTCATTTGCTATCACAGACAGATTAATGCCCAAAGCTTGATGATTTGATTCCGATAACATCTTGGCAAGTCCCTGTCCTTTTACCAACTTAGTAGGCCTTATATCCAAATCATACTCTTGGATTTTTGCAATCCATCTTCCCCTTCTACCTTTGCTGTCTCCTTGAACCAGAATGTCTTTGACTGCTGCTGTAGGGACATATCCAGTAATATGAGATTGCAAAAAATACACTCTAAAGGCTTTAAGGGACTTCACCAGGGCATATGCCTGCTTCTCCAATATATTATATTTCAATTCAGCATCATAAAGCACTTGACTGAAGAAAGCTATAGGCTGTTCATATCCCTCTTCATTTTTCTGCAATAACACTCCAGCAACTGTGTGAGGTGAAGCAAATGAAAAGATCATGAATGGCTTACTGTAATCTGGCCCAGCCAGCACAGGAGCTTCAACAAATGCCTGTTTTATCCTTGTGAATGCATCTCTAGACTCCTGGGACCATTTAACTTCATTCTCCTTTCTCAACATATTAGTTATATGCCTAACTATCTCAGCATAGTTAGGAATAAATCTTCTCAAAAAATTTATTCGGCCCAAAAACACCTGTACTTCTTTCTTATTTCTTGGAAAAGGAATGCTGTTTATCACTTCAACTCTCTTAGGGTCAATTTTCACACCATCTTTAGTCACAATGTGCCCTAAGAGTTTTCCCTCATCTAATGCAAACAAAGATTTTTGAGGGTTAAGAGAAAGGCCATACCTTCTGCATTTTTCAAAAGTTCTTCTTAAATGCTTAATATGCTCATCATCATTCTTTGAGAACACTGTGATATCATCAAGATATACTACCAAAAACTTGTCCTGTTCTCCCACAAAGGCTATATCCATTGCCCTTTGAAAAGTAGCTCCTGCATTAATTAATCCAAATGGCATCCTAGCATACATAAAGGTTCCCCATGGTGTAGTGAATGTAGTTTTCTTCTGATCTTCTGGGAAAACAACCACCTGATTATAACCAGAAAATCCATCCATCATTGACATTCTGGATGCTCCCACTACTTTCTGCAGGATGTGGTCCATTTTAGGCAGTGGATAATTATCTTTTAATGATGCTCTGTTTAAATTCCTGAAGTCTACACACAGCCTTATTTCTCCATTCTTCTTTCGAACAGGAACAAGGTTCGCTATCCATTCTGAGTACCTCAAAGGCAAAATTATTTTGGTCTTCAGTAACTTCTTAATTTCTTTTTCAATTGAGGGAAGTAGTAAGGGGTTTATCTGTCTGAGCTTCTACTTGTATGGCTTTGCATCTTCCCTCAGTGGAATCTTATGCTGCATTATACTAATATCAAAGGTTTTTAGGTCCTCATAGGACCAAGCAAATACATCTTTGTAATATTGAAACAACTTCAAATACTTTTCTTTGTATTCTTCTGGGACTCTTTTAGATAATTTAACAACTTTGGGATCAGTATGAGTACCCAGATTCAAACCTTCCACTTGATCTTCTTCTGTCACTCTGCTTGGCTGCATTAGTACATCATATTTATTAAATAATCTTTCTAGAGGTACCAGGCCTCTAGGTATAATATTACCTTTCAGCTGCAGCATTTTGTTTCCTGCTATCTTTTCTTCCCATTTGCTTTCTGCAATATTTTCAACTTCTTCCTCTTCATTATCATCAATCTCCATATTGGAGAATTCTCCCATAGTCTCCATAAATCTTTTCATCTGTTCATCATCTTCGAATACCTGCCAATGCTTTATATTGTCTGGAATGGATGGTATGTACCGTACCTCCACTTCATATCTTAGAAGCGGATTCTGAGGAGGACGGAAAGTACTGGCAGTTACAGCAAGAGAGTCTGCTACTCTGTTTTGCTCCCGGGGCATGAACTGTATGTTAAATGCTGAGAAGAAATTTTCTATCATGTCCCATACTTCGTTTCTATATGCTCTGAGCCGTGGATGCTTAGTTTGACATTCATTTTTGATCTGCCTTACCACCAGCTCAGAGTCTCCAAACACTTTTAAACACTGGATGCCCATATTCTTGGCTGTCTGCAGTCCCAATAATAGTGCCTCATATTCGGCCACGTTGTTTGTAGCCTCATACTCCAGTTTAAAAGACAGTGGCACCCATTTCCCTGTGGGAGAAATCAACAATACCCCAGCTCCATTGCCTTCTCTTGAATTAGCTCCATCAAAATGCAAAGTCCAAATTTCTGATTCCTAATCTTCTTTAGGCTGCTCAGCTTGGATTTGACCAAAAAGGGGTTCATGTGCATAATTCTTATTTTCTTCCAAAATTAAACATGAAAAGTCTCCCTCTTTGTTATAAACTGGAGAATTTTCTGAGCAGTCAGCCTTAGTTACCATTTTAACAAATCTAGTCTCCCTGTACAACCTCCTTTCTTGACCTCCAAAGACTGGGACAGTAGCATATGTTAAATCCAATTTAATTGATCCCCCGATCTTGGTACCCCAGGATCTTGACAGCAGCATGCCAAAGCGAGCTGCGATATCAGCAACCACAATGTCCATGACCACACTCTTTGCTGGGATTTGAGCCAAATTGACCACTAAATCTTTAATCATTCCCAAGCATTTAACCCTTTTAGAATCAAATGAATATAAATCTTTATATGGTCTTGTAATTTGCAGCCCTAGTTGCTCTATGACGAAGAGAGGCATAAGATTATGGGAAGCCCCAGAATCTAACATACAATTGTGTAGCAGCATGTCATGAATGACTAGAGACACATAAAAGGGCGGAGTAGAAGGATCTATCTCCTCGATGTGTGGGCCAAAGACTACCATGGGTCTTTCTTCTTGAAGATTTAAGTTATCAGGTGCAATTGGTATTTCAGGAGGAAGCATAAAGGAGGTAACTTGAGACTGATATACAGGCTGTTTCAATAACTCAGTCAGGGGGACAGGAATCTTAATCTTCTCAAGCTCTTTTTGC
Organism: Pinus albicaulis; assembly: GCA_034641835.2. Lineage (NCBI taxonomy): Eukaryota > Viridiplantae > Streptophyta > Pinopsida > Pinales > Pinaceae > Pinus > Pinus albicaulis. The sequence continues at coordinate 630,194,731 of CM076571.1, forward strand.
AAATTGAAAGCAGATGGGAGCTTTTCTGTCACAATTTCTTTCGACTCCTTATTTTCAACTGAAGACTTGACTTCTTTTGACACTGGCTCAGCATTAGGAGGACTGACTATTTTAGAAGAAGAGGGAATCTGATCATTAGACTGCAAGGGGTTATTTAGAAGATTCTTACCTTTTTCTATGCATCTCTTTGTTGCTGATTCCTTCTGAGCAGATGCTTCTTTCTGAGGTGGTTCTTCTTCTTGCTCCTGAGTTCGGGTCCTCTTCCTTGAGGATCTGAGATCATATTTGACGTTGAATTGTGCTTCCATGAAATCAGCAAATTGCTTGCAGTAATGGTCAATCTCTGCTTCTTCGTCTTCTTCTTGCAAGGGGCACTCCATATCATCATTATTTGAAAAGGACAGATTGGAATCCTCTAATCCATAAGCTGCATCTCCAGTGGAGTCATCTGCTGGTCCTTCCAGGTACAAGGGATGAGGTACCTGATCTTGTTGTTCCTTTGTCTCTCTCGGAAATATCTGGAGAGGTGGTCTCTTATACTGGGGATTATATCCTCTGTTTGGAGCATTGTAATAGTTCTTGGGAGCTGCATTTTTAGCTTCCAGCTCCATCTTGACCATCTTCTTTATCATCTTGCTTATCTCATCCATTTTATCTGAATCCTTTACTTGATTAGAGGTAGAAACCTCTTCTTTGCCTTTTCTTCTAGTTTCCTGTTCAATTTTTCCTTTTAACTTCCCAGTGGCAGCAAAATTTGCCTCCAACTCTAGAGCATCTGTCTGAGCATCATCCAGGGTGACAGGCATTCTTTCCCGCAGAGAGAAACCGAAATCAGAGTCAAAAGCTGCTATGAAAATTATCTTGGCAGCAGCCTCATGGGGCTTCATTTCAGGAGGCAGGCTCAGATATAACTTGTTAAATATTTTGATAAACTCTGATACCCCTTCATTCTGTTTCTTCTTCATAGTATTAAACTCAATAAGGCACATTCCATAATCTTTCTTTTCTCCCCACTTCCTGAGAAAATCATTCTCCATCTAGTCCCAGGTGGTAATTGAATGGTTTTCCAATGTCTTGAACCATTTTCTGGCTTCGCCTTCCAAGGATTGCACAAATAACCTCAGGACCACATCCAGATGTTCAACATTTAAGTTCTCTGCAAAAGAGCAGAAGGTCTCGAGGTGCTTCTGAGCATCAACTTCATTCTCACCATTAAATCTTAGCAAAATCTTCAAGTAATCCTGTGGCATATCATTTAGCACTTGGGGCAAGGCCAGAGGAGCATATTTATTTAATAGAAAAAGCAGGAACATTGGCCATTGGGGGAGGCGGGGGTTGCACAAAAATTTGAGATACAGATGAAGGGAGAGGAGTAGGAGGAAGTGGAGTATGAATAACAATGGGAATATATTGCACAGAAGCCTGAGGTGTAGATGGTAATAACTCACGGTTAACCGCAGCTACTTCTGTGACCTCTTTAATTTCTTTAGCCTCGGAAGCAGAATAAGGATCTTCTTCAATCCAGGCACTTTCCCTACGTGGAGTTTCTTAGTAAAACTCAGGATTTTCTATTCTAACTTCTTGAGAAGAAGAGGGCGGATGATCTTCAACGGAATATTCAGGGTTTTCAGAACGAACTAAATTCTTCTCCTTCCAAACTCTTTTATGAATGATCTTCTCCGGGTCAGACATAGGTGTTTTCGGCTGTGAGGTATCCGACCTCAAATGGGGCTTCCGGGAAGCCAGGACTTCCAATAAAATTTATCAAATAAAGACCAGTGGAGTCGCCAAGGTGAGAAATATGCAACTCTTCACCTCTCTGTGCTCACCTGATTAGAGAGTGAATATGAGATGTCGAACCCAGGGAAACAGATATTCTTGAATTCGTTCCCCGGCAACGGCGCCAGAAAGATGTTGTGGATGATTTTTTCACCCCCCTAGAGACAGCCTAGAGTTGCCATAGACCAGTGCCTAGGACATCTTAATATAGCAAGGAGCCCTTTTAGTTTGGGTTGTCAGTCCAAGAACTCGCTTACTATCTCTTGTTCTAAACAAGGAAATTAGTTTTGAATGGGACCAATCTCTCTCAGAAGCTGACACAAAGATAAGAATAATGTAGGAACATCATGTAAAACTTCAGCATGAAAGCATCAGACAGTTAAGAGACCGCTTACCGTAAAGAGGGCCGATTCAAATAATATATCACAGAAATCAGATATCAGGAAGTGAGTGCAGTGAGGAAACATAAGAAGATATTAGCTGGCATGAGACTGATACCCAGATACACAACAAAACCATATAAGGGCGCACCAATTTACGAATCCTTATATGACAATGGCGTTTTAAAAGCACCCTCCTCAAGCAACTAATATAGCAGAAAATATGGAAAGAGTGAACATGGAACAGTATACCATGACTAGGCCTATTTAAAGCGCTTGACTAATTCTAGAAAGGGCATCAACGAGGATGAATCCTTAATGCAAACTAGTGAGCCACTCGCATTCTAGAACATGATACAAGAAGATAATGAGCATGAAAGAGATATTATATTAACACATGAGAGGAATTACATACTGTGAGATACCAAAGACCAGAATCCTCATTACAGTTATAACCCCTCCTCACTGAGACCCTACGGGCTCTGAAGCTTCATACAGAAATATTACAAAAATGTATACAGAAGTCTTCTCGCTGGACAGTTTGCTGATAGAAATCTGGAACCCTTACAATGTTTTCCCTTTTTCCTTTTATAGAGGAGATGGAGAATTCTAGAGGAGGAGGTAGATGAAGCACATTTAATGACTCAACTTGAACCAAAATGGCGGAAAACATTCGC